>VRLP01001379.1:0-132607 GCA_009660295.1 Lophius piscatorius
CCATAACATACTCATTTTAAGCAGTTACACCTGGCAGTTGTTGACTCATAGGACACGGCTTCATTGTACCCTTCATGGACTTGTTATTCCGATGATACATTCCTCAGTTCTCTTGTTGCTGCAAAGTTAATTAGGCACAGTTATATTTCTCTACACATCTATCTATCTATCTATCTATCTATCTGTCTGTCTGTCTGTCTGTCTGTCTGTCTGTCTGTCTGTCTGTCTGTCTGTCTGTCTGTCTGTCTGTCTGTCTGTCTGTCTGTCTGTCTGTCTGTCTGTCTGTCCGTCCGTCCGTCCATCCTAAGGATGGATATCTAAGACGTACCCTTGCATTTTACAGACTGCTCCTTTAAGAGAAAGTGTGTAATGTCATCCTCACATCACACTAGGCGATTCCACTCAGTCTGGCGTTTAAAATGCAAACAGATCCTTAAAGTTCCCCTCATGCACCTGAAGGAATGCTTGAATCCACATAATCAGTGCATTTCCTCTAAAAATAGGACACCACCCGAGTCTCCTAGAGGTAGAAACAGCAGAGTTTATCTTTACTTCACAAATCCCTCAAAGGGAGAAGAGAACCGGCGTTCTCTGCATGAGCATCGGATGGGACTGCAGGAAGGAGTCATTCATACAGATGAAACAAACGCAACAACAGACGTGAGCCGGAACCGATCGGGACTTCACGGAGCCGAATCAATCAAAGATTGATATTTATCCCCACCAAAGAGGTTATGTTTTCATCCGTGTAGGTTAATTGGTTGGTTTGTCCACATTATGCAGATGTTACCGGACGCATAACCAAATTAAAATAAACATTTGCGTACGCTTCCCTAAGAAAAGGGACAGATTTTCTTTTTTTTTCTTAGTTTCTTTAAAAAAAATGATGCTTCTCAATATTTTCATACAATACAAACTCAATAAATACGTAATGTAATACTTTTTTTATTTATATTAAATAGTAATTCAAATGATGTGTTTGTCTGTTTTATAAACTAATATTGGGTTGAAGAATATGAAATATATCTATAAAAATAAGATGATTTTCTACATTTTCCTACAATACAAACTCAATAAATAGTAATGTAATACTTTTTATTTTTTTTATTTTTGTTACTTAGAAATTAAAACGATATGTTTTTCCGTTTCTATAAACTAATACTGGGTTAAAGAATTTGAAATATATATATATATACATAAAAATAAGATTGTTTTCTACATTTTCTTGCATTACAAACATAAATATTTAATATAATAAAAAAAAATGTTATTATTTTATTATTATTTTACATAGCAAATAAAATTATATGTTTGTCTGTTTTTATAAACTAATATGGGACTGAATAATGTTAAATAAATGCACAAAAAGAATGTGCCTTTTTCCACATTTTCCATTATTATAAAAGTAATATAATAAATAATAATAAAACCTAATATTTCGATTACATAAGCTCAAGGTAAAGAGTGAAATTTGATGTTATTTTATTCTATCATGTGAATACATTAAATTAAGAGTGTATAATGGCAAGAAAACGAGGAGCTAATAGAGTATAGAGTTTTTCTTGTTTCTGCGCTCGGGTCCCCTGTTCTTAAACGACTCACAGAAAAAGGTTCAACAGTGAAAAAAAGGTTGTGACCTCCTGAAAACAAGCGCTCCATTGTCCAGCTAGGAGACAAGCCGACATTTGCTTTGATGGTAATAACTATAATCGTCTCTTTAATCTTCAAGAAATTACCACATTTATTTAACAGGAAACCCCTGGAGTGAAGCCAAGGTTGTGATATTATGTTTGCCAGGAAGAATCGCTGACTTTTCAGACCGCCCTCCGGCCAATGTCAGCATGGCGAAGGTTTCAGAAGCTCAGCCAGGGGAATGAAATCCAAGCCAACAACGGAAATTAAAAGTTTGATTGCTGGCAGTATACGTCTGGTGTGATATGCAGTTTTAAACGCAGGTTACGATTAAAAGATCGCACCAAGATTTCTAGGAGTCGGGATTTATGATTGAGAACGTGTCGGTGGTACTTCCCGTAGTTTGACAAAAAAACAAACAAACGAAGAAATCAGATTTGAGATCATTGAGTGGACGACGGTTTTGTGATATTTTACAATTATATTGCTTAGTAAAATTGAGTAAATTAAGACTTACAGACAATGACACAAACCACAACCAAAGAATATAAGACTTTGATGAATAATTAAGAAACACTAGTTTGGCTAATAGTTATTACACATTTATAAGAATGCTTAAATAAAGCACTATTATGCTTATGATAGTGCTTGATTGATAAATAACAAACCCAAAGTATGCGGCACCGCCCCCTGGTGGATTGGTTGAGGTAAAGCAGGTGGGCTGCTAGAAGATTTAAATTACCTTAAAATACTCTTAATTTGATTAAATATTTATATTTTTATATCACACTTAAAAGTATGAAGAAGCACGATAGAATTTAAATTCTTTGTCTTTGAATATTTACCCAATTTTGAAGTCTCACTGTCGGTTTTTCCGGTACTTCTAAGCTTTTATAGTTTAGTTTTCAATTTTACAAATTATGAATATGAAGCCATTTATTGTTGGAAACCTATTTCATTTATTTGGTTTTATTGTTAAACGTTTCGTTTAATGTGTAGAACGTACTCTATATCGAGCCATTTTAATTTAAAAATTGATTACATATCAATGAAAATGATATCGTTGTCTGTTTTTATGAACTAATATTGGGTTGAATAACATGCAATACTCTATATAAATGTTTTATTACATGTTTACACATGTGAAGAGAGAAAATATAAATACATAATTTCAGTGTCAAAGAGTGTGGATACGGGCCTAAAAATGTTCTAATAAGTTCTAATTCATTGCTTTACACATTGATACGAGTTTGAGAATTGATTCTAAATTTACACGTCATCGCTGTAGACCCATATTAACATTCTGTTATCAAAAATGAAGGTTTAGGATTAACTCTCACCATCAATCCCCTGCTTTGCACAAACGTTAGTAGTAGTTATGTCCACTCCTGTGTAAAATATGGAATATGCACTTTTGGAGATAAAGCTCCCCCTAGTGTTGGAAACATACAACTGACCTTTCCCCGAATCAATCCAGTTCCATGAAGGTCTATGTGTGTAAAAAAAAGTTAGTGACCCCTCGGGGCTATATAATTATATAGTGAAGAACTTTATCTCAGCTTTGAGTGCTGATCAGCGTTGTTATTAAGGTTTTGGGTGTGAGTTGGAAGATTTTCACATTTAATTACGACTGGAATGAGTTTAAGTTTGGGAACGGCTGCTATGAATTTTGAGTTTGACATTTTTACGCGACGAACCGAAAACTAAAAACTGATCATCTTTGTCAAGTTAAACCAATTAAGATGAAGCGGAACCCGTTGTTTTTGATCACTGAGAAGCGTCACTGAGCCGGAGCAAAGCAAAAATGTGTGTGAATGATCAAGTGATGCAGACGAGCCGTTAATGTCCTTCTACAGTCTGTAAATGTAAAGTAAATAGTAAGTAGGAAATGTCTTGACACCCGTTAGTCTGACGACAGTAAATGTCACATACAGACCTAAAGAAAATAATGCTGACGTCAATTATTCCGAAAAATACCGCCTGACACATGCTTAGCTCTGATACAAAGCATTCCAGCAGCAAGCTGCCTTTTAGCCTGCTTAGCATAGCTTAGCAGGTAGAGCTAACGTTACCACGTGTCCTGTAACACCATTTTCACAACACATTTCCCATTAAATGTAATCCACTGAGGGCAAATATACTAATATTACAATTCCCCAACCCCAAAACAGTTTAGTTTAGCCCAGCAGGCAGAACTAAATTTTTGCTTAGCTTAGCAGGTAGAGCTAATATTACCACAAGTCCTGTAACATATACTTTTCACACATATTTAATTCCCATGAAATAGAGCCAAAAGTGGTTATAAATGTACATTCAGTAAATCCCACACCCCAAAAATTTGCCTACAAATCAAGCAAATCTTCTTTTCCTGCGTTATTAATGTTAATTTAAGCGTTTCCTGCTGGAATGACATTGAAATCGGCGGGGGGTTTTTCTCTCTCATGGGCAGTTAAAGTTCTGGGATATTATGGAATAGTTGTCGCCGTCGCCGATGCGTACACCACTCTAGGTACGTGCTCTGGTTGCGGCAGACGACATCATAGGTCTGCTTATTAATACTGTGCTAACACGAATATTGGAATATTGGTTACAAACAGCGAAAGGCTCATCCTCACTGTTGAATTGGCACCGATTGAAAGTGGATGCAAGGCTTGGGGGCATCCACCTCTGATGGGTGGAGCCTCAGCTAACAAGCTCCATTAAACTTTCTACATTTAAACTTGAAGCTATTTGTGAGTTCTCATAAAGTTAATGTGGCTAAAATTTGCACTGTACATTTCTGTACAGCCATGGTTAATGCCTCCTCTTCAGTGGCTTCTTTGACATGTGGTGTCCCCCAGGGCTTCGTACTTGGCCCCTTACTCTTTAGCATATACAAGCTGCCACTGGGTCATATTATAAACAGGATCAGTCACATTTTTCAATTTTTTTCCAGCATTGCCTCAACCAAACAGCTGAGCAAGGCATTAAAGGGTTAAATAAGAGCCATAAAATCCGGGCAAATATACTCAACATATCCCGGCTCCAGTGGTACAGCTAATGATTTACTAGCCCAGGTGGACACATTGGCTGCAGGAGGTTCTGGGATTTTTTTTTAAGGAAATAGGAGCAAAAGACCATTTCAAAGAAAAAGATTGAATAGTAAAAATGGTTTGCTTTCAGAACATTACGGCTACAAGACGGGTTTTGCTTTGCTCATCACGGCCACGCCGCAGTGGAAGAAGAATTGTTTTAGATCCTTTATTTTTGATAAGAAGTGCACGCTGGAATTGGAAAAATAAGAAAAATACCATAGAATGACCATAAATCACTGTGTTCTCGATGTGATGGGAGGTACAGGTCCAGATGATGCATGCAGGAGGTAAGACTTTAAGAACTTAAAAAAAGAAATGCGGCAGAATTGCATCATTTAAGAGATTTAGCACCCACAATTAAACAGTTGGACATTTGGTGGATGTGCTTGGCTGAGGACTCAATCGTCTATAGTTTCCATGTGTGGAAATACGGCCTGAAACGATAAACCGATTGTAATATATAATAGCGGTCTGATATAGAAATATTTATGTGATGAATTTCTCAGAATATGTCATTTGAGAAGGTTGTGACACCCCAGGGATCACGGCAGACGCTGAGATCACGCTTATATTAAACCGCTTAAATCTAAAAACACATGTTTTCCTCCCGGCCCCGTTCTCTGGTCTACACTAAATCACACTTTTTCACGCTCTAAACGCAGAGCTTTACAGTCAGGCCAGATGACGTGTCACAGAAGCCAAGTCTGGCTTCTGTACGCTATCATACGGGGATCGGCCATAACATTATCACCAACAGACTAATATAGAGTATATCTCCCCTATTCGCGACCAATTAGCTCTGAAAGGCAGAGGAATGGACTCTCTCAGACCGGCGAAGGTCTGCTTTGGAATCTGGCATCAAGATCTGAGCCGCAGGTCCTTTATGTCCTTCGAGTAGCGAGATGGGGCCGACATGGATTGGACTTGTTTTTCCAGAACATGCAACAGGTGCTTCGTTGGAGGACTACAGCTTGAACTGGTGGTCGTGTTTCTCAAACCATTCCTGAACCGTTTCTGTAGTTTGTCAGTGATCATTATCCTACTGGAAGAGGCCACTGCCATTATTGAATACCGTTTTACTTGAAGGGGGAGGGATTTCTGCAATCTGCAACTATGATAAAAGATACATAGATAGATATAGACATAATTTATCCCCACAGGCAAAATATGGACGTTACAGCAACTCAAGAACGTACAAGAATGACAGGGGCAGTAACATACATATAAGTGTGTAAACAGAAACATGCACATAGATACATGTTTAAATAAAGGTATATTACAATATAAGGAAAGGTTTAAGTAGAATATAAGCAAATGGAAAGTACTCCGTATCTTAAGGAAGTTCAGTATTTGTAAAAATGTGCAGATATTATTTTATATTACTAAAACACATATGGTATCTTTCATGCATGAGGTGGATGAGTTCATACCCAGCAAGCTTTGATGCACAGATGCCTTTCTATCACTTTTTTTACGATCCAATAGTTCTTCTATGGGATCAGTAACCGTGTGCTCGCTTTTTCTCTTCACATGGATGCAGAAACCTTGGGACCTGCGGTTCTGGAGATCCTCCGACCCAGTCCTCTAAGCATTGGCCTTATGCTTTCCTGCTTCCACCACATCAACCACAATATATAATAACATGTTCAAATGCTGTCTAATATCTCCCTCCCACTCACCATTTAACATTCCATCTACACTCCAACCCTCACAGGTGGTCATGAGCTCTAGTGACCGAAAGAATGAGGTCAACAATACAAGTAGCTGAAATGAGCTTCCTTTGTAGGGGGGACCGGGCTCAGCCTTAGATATAAGGTTCGGAGCTCAGACAAGCAGATGTAGAGTGGAGCCGTTGGTCCTTCATGTTGAGAGGAACCAGTTGAGGTTGTTGGAGCATCTGACCACCTCAACTGGTGGCCTTGGACTCAACTGGTCAAAGGCCAGAGGACCCCGAGGCCTTGGAATACCTCGGGATCCTCCAGGATGAGCTGGGGAGTGTTGCTGTGAAGAGGGACATCTGAAATGCCCTTCTCATCCTGCTGCCATTGTAACCTGGCCCCAGATAAGTGGACCAAAATGGGAATGGAAACTTAAAAATGCAATTTTTTGATAGAAACACCCTTAAACTTTATACACTGCACCTTTAAATAATTTTCTATTCACTGGTGCTTTTGATTTAAAGTTGCATAACGAAGTAGAAAAACAACACAGAGCAGCTACTGGCCCTCAGAACTGCAGAGCGTCTGCTCCCTGCCTGCTTTAACCTCTACTCTGATCTTCATCTCTCATCGCACACGGTCTGTCGCACTCACAGGAACATCGACGCGGTGTTCAGCCGGCGCACGGAGCATGGCTGAGCAGTGGGGCGAACAAACGAACAGGATGTGAGGAAGAGAGAGAGACGCTGGCTGGAAGAGAGAAATGTATAGCTGACATTTAATAACTTCATTTATGTATTGCGATTGATGTTAGTTTCACTTGTGTAAGAGCAATTTGTTTTTTTTGTTTTTTTTTGGGGGGGATTCTATGCATATATATTTTTTAACATAATAAATCGATGTAAAAAAAGCTAAGTTCAAAAGTTGAGAATAATTTTTGAATACATGCAGATAACCAAACTCGATTGGCATTTGGGACAATGAAGGAGACGCAGGCCAGAATACACGAAACACTAACTTGGACAGGATACTGCAGAAAACACGCAGACAACACACAGACAACACGCAGACTGGAATATGCAGCGGGTCACAAGGACAAATGGGGAACAGGTGAGAACATTCAACAATGTTAAGAACACGAAGACTAGAAAATATAAGAGGGGTCAAAAGGTTACACACACAACGCTAAACAGAGACGGAGGGACTGAAAGTGGAAAAACAGACGCAGGAAGTGGAAAGAGTAAGGCACGACATAAGGAATAAACTTAGATAATGTAAAACATCAGCTAAGACCACAAAGATTACACTCAAAGTAAGAACATTTCACTCAGGGGGGACTCGTTTTATTTTCCAAAGAATATAACGAAGACAATTCTCCGAGACGACTTTTTTTCTTCACCCTGAGCCAAACATACGTTTTAAATACCGAGCAGAGGCCTGCAGGCAGGAGAAGCTTAACAAACTGCAGAACGGCGTCGTCTCCCGGTGTGACAGCGTACATGTACATCGAACGGCGCTTTGTGAAAAATACAATAACGTGGGAAAACACAATCCTTGACTGTTACACGACGATTAATCTCGTCCTCTGCTTAGAGGAGCTCCCGGAACATTCCACTGTCTCCTTAAATGTGCCAGAACACATTGTTGCGTCTTCTTTGAGATGGGCGCTAACTTCTATTAGCTGATTTTGAGTCTTCTGTGTTGTGAGCCGAAGACATCCTGTTTATACAGCAGTTTTTTTGGGGGGGGGGCTGTTACTACCCACGCCGGCTGAACAACTCAAACCCTCTTTTATGTCTGCACCTTTTTTATTCATATAGTTATGGTGAAAGAAAGGTGCACCAGTCCCGCCTCGAAAAAGGCTGTTTAGAAAAAGGGCTTAAGATTCTTCGGGGAAATCATGATTGAAGGCCATCTGTCCAGACATCGCTGGTTGTGGTGGTGGTGGCTGATCACTCTGCTGAGGCTAAAGAAATACGGCAATCTGCAAAGACTGAAAAGTCATTATGGGGTCGTAGAGCGTGATTGAACGACCAGAATTTAAAAATATTTAAGTATCTCTACAATTGTTTACCGTTAGGACCAGATTTAATCATAAATGCTTGGTTTAAAAAATATTTTATCCTGTGCAAAATACAAATCTAATTATGAAATTACCAAAATAGAGTTTTCCAAATCTTTTATATTATTTTATTGTCACTACATGTGCAATGGCACGGCGTAACAATTATGACGTCACGGAGTCGCAGCACTGCTGTAAATCTAACAGCGACAGACAGCTGTATCATCGATCGGCACGGGGAAACAGAGGCTTATCCACAGGAGGTGAGAGCAAAGCTGTTCCTGAGGCCGTCCAATCTGGCTTAGAGTGATTAATAGATGCGAGAAAAAGAAGGAAGATGGATTAAGAGAGCTGTCAAAGGAAATAACTGGCATCTATGGGCACACAGACAAATTTCATCTTTAATGTAACGTATAACTGCTTCAGTGCAGAAGGGCATACAGAGAGCATGAATTCATTATCGGCCACTGGTTTTATTCACTCAAGTACGGTAGCAGACAATTAAAGTAGGAAAGCTCTGAGAGACGATTTCCTGCTGTTTATGTGGAGCAGGTGAAGCTTGAATAAGATTAAAGTTTTAAGGAATATATACCGGCCTCCCTTTAGTTCACCTCTCAGTTATCCCGAAATTTAAAGTTACTTTGGTGTCCTTAGAAGAAAAGACACTACATAAATGTATTTTATTGTATATTCTAGTAATTTAGCGCATTCATTTAAAATCTTAAACACTCTAACTTTACCATTAAAATGGCAAATTGTTTGAAGATCTATTCTTTTAAACACTAAATAAAGTAACACCAATAATATCATTCAATGATGAAAGATTGTATTTATGGAAAACAGTTATTTTTAATTTAATTCGACGAGCTCAACCTTTTGGTAAGGCTTGTTTTGTTGAAAACTATTTGACCCTTTTTAGATTATTTTTTTTGTTGCATCAAGTTACATAATTCTCTAAGTCCTCACACGCTTTAATATGCAAAATAATAATTTGACCTGTGGTGTCCCCCAGGGCTCTGTCCTTGGCCCCTTACTCTTCATCATGCACATGCTGCCACTGGATCATATTATAAACAGGTTCAGTCACATCTTTTTTTATATTATTATAAAAAATTATATTAAAGACTTATAGAAAAAACACACAAACAGCAGTAGTGGTAAGTATTAATTACATTACATCATGTAACATAAGTTGCATAGATAGCAGGTGAGCATTAAACAGGTATTTTTTAAAGTATTAATGGAGTATTAATAAACTATTCTGTCAGCATATTATGTACACACAAACCAAAAAGTGCAACTCCAGTGAAATTACTAAATTCTTAAACATCACAACATAAATTTGGTCCAACAGTATGTTCATCTCAAACATATATATAAATTTAAAATGTATAAACTTACAGGTAATGCCTCTTCAATGGCTATGAATGAAGGATGACAAAGGATCAATCCACATTGGCTTTACTGGAGCACGCATGCCATTTTCAGGTGACTAAGACCAACTTCCTTTCACACTGGAAATACAAAGTAAGTGCCTAAACAGTGTATTAAGTGTGTGTGGCAAGAAGGAGTCACTAATAATCCCTGAATTACTGGCAGAACCAGAACAAAATATGTTTTTTTTCATCTATACATGACATTAATGTGATTAGTCAAAAAGAAATCTGAGGACGTAGTTCTCCTCCGGATAAATGGTAGACGGTCCACTCCGGGTTGCCGGTGAGTTGCCGCCCCAAGTGATAAGTTGTGATATCTTGGTGGTTATCTTGGCACGTTGGTGTGAAGAATGGGCTGAGTTGTAAGTCAAAGCTCTCAATTTATTGGTGTAGGCTCTAGCCTCACCTGTGGTCATGAGCTCTGTGTAGCGACGAAAAGAATGAGGTCAAAGATACAAGCAGCTCAAATTATCTTCCTTCTTAGGGTGACTGGGCTGAACCTCAGAGATAAGGTTAGCAGCTCAGACATCCGGAAGGAGCTCGGAGAAGAGCCGGTGTTCCTTTGCTTCGAAAGGATCCAGTTGAGGTGGTTCAGGTATCTGGTTGGGAATGCCCCTAAGACGCCTTCCTTTGGGGTTTTTCCAGGCACGTCCAACTGGTAGGAGACCCAGACCTCACTGGAGGGACTATTCCTGGTCATTATAGCTCATCTGTCCCAGGACTGCCACAAGAAAGTCACTGTTCTGTTTAATACTGATTGAACTTTAAACTGAGTAAAGGGAAAGTTTAGTCAGTTTAAGAGCCAATAAACTGACTAAAGCCATTAACTCACTAAACACAGCAAACACTTGAAATTTCTTTTGTATATATTCACTGCACAATAAGATGCAAGTGTGCAATCCCTGCAGAATGTGAATGTTTGTGTGGGATGGGTTTTTTTTTGGTTTTACTTCCTACTAATTTCCTCTTTTTAGATGTATTATTTATTGTTTATTGATTATTTGCACCTTGAAAGAATTGCACCTTATTTTCGTTGTACTTGTACGATGACTATAATGATATTCTATTCTATTCTAAAGTAAAGGAAATGAGTCTTTCAGGTTGGACATCACCACAAAAACTTGTAGAGACTCAAAACAAATCTGCATGAAACTGGTCCGTCCATTTTCATTCATGTCGAATGGCCATTCTATATGTTTCTGATTTTGGACAGCTGTCAAAGTTGCACATACATGACCTACCTTCCAAGGTAGGTCATGTATTCCAAGGTAGGTCACATGACCCACACACCTGTGTGACCTACAGGTCATGTGACCTTTTTTAAATGAATGCACCTGTTCCTGATTGTCTCTTTACGCCCTAAAGAAGATTTAGTTGAGTCGAAACGCGTTGGCGTTATCCGTGATCATACAAAGCATTTTTAACCCATTCTCAGACTGCCTCGGATTATTCCAGACTTCAATTATTCCAATCTTCATCTATATTTCCTTGGTGCTTATTCATTGGGGTCCTCAAATCACTCTCATTCTGACCCCTCCCTCGAGACCACTTTACCAACACCCCCAAACAACGCATCTCTCAGGATCACAGAGGTACTCCTGCCCGCAAAACAGTTATATCCAGCCAATGAGGCAATATTTCATTTCTATAATAACTGACCCGCTGGTAACCTGCACAAATAACACGGATACTACAAATCCCAGAATGCACTGCGATAGCCGGCACATCAATCAAGAGTGACAGCGCTTCTCCCTGCTCCCCTGTAGTCAGATATCAGCATTTATTCAGTCACTCTAATAAACTTTAGGCTCATCCTTAGAAGAGATGCTAAGGAGCCTGGGAGTAGATATAGATGAGAAGAAAATATTATAGCGATAAATTATAAACGTATTAGTATGTCACACGCGCTTATTAGTAAATAGAACACACTTTTTCATTAACTCCTGAGGTGCGTTCAAGTCCTCCAGTTGTGTTAAAAACAAGAAAACACATTAAGTTGCATACATTTAATGTGAAATACACCTGTAGGCAATTCATACACGTTATTGTTTTCTGAGGTGCAGCTGCTCCTGACTGCAGGAACAGACACATGGAGCAATAGTCTACTTTTACAGTTTTATCGTGACAGAAGAAAGAAAACGGCTAAACCAGCCCAGCCATTTACCAACGGTCATTTAAAGTTCCTTTTGGTGGATATTGTTAATTAAAAACCAATTGATTTTAGATTGAATTTGTAACTTTCTGGCTGTTATTGATGCCTCTGAGTAAAAACTTTTCATTTGAAATGATTCTGTGAAGCTGCTGATAGAGAGGACGACATCAAAATTAGTTATGCTGATCTAATTTTGAGCCTTATCTGTAATTTGAGTGAATTCTATTCGGTTGGTTTGTTCAGAATTCTATAAAATTAGTTAATTAAATAATAATAAAATTGTCATAGTAACTCAGATTAAACATGGCTAATTTGAGTCCTGTTCGTGCCCCGATGTGGTCCCCATCTATTTATGGCCCCCTCCGTGATTGAGTTTTGACACCTCTGCTCTATAACCAAAGTGAGAGTTGTGTCCGTGTCCTTGGCAGAGAGTCAGTCCAACTGGCAGGAGACCCAGAACTCCCTGGAGGGCTTATATATCTCATCTGGCCTGGAAAACCCTGGGATCCCCTAGATGGAGCTGGAGAGTGTTGCTGGGGAGAGGGATTTCTGGAATGTCCTTGTTAGCTTAATGTATTTCCTTGTTGCATAATTCAGTACAGTCAAAAAGCCAGCATTAGAAGATGTGGCTTGTGCACAAAGGATTATAAAAGGACTTGATGTTGACCTTCTAAAAGATACAGGGAGATAATTGGGTCTTTGCTAAAATTAGGCGAATTTACTCTCTATTCCTTGGTTTATTTAAAAAAAAAGATCAGTACAGTTTGGAATATGTTGAAGTTTCTGCTACTGTGTCCCATTTGTCTTCACTATCTTGTCTTTTCTCTCATATGCATAAAACAATCCAAGATGTGTCCGGGCCGAAGGCTGTGGGTGACGATCAAGTGCTACCAGCAGAACCAATAGATGGAGGTTCCTAATATAGTCTGCACACCATGATGCACATGACTATATTAGACGCCTCGGCTGTCCACGCTCGGCTGCAAGCCCATTATTTCAACACATGGGAGCTCAAGCCGTCTCAACCTTTGAAGTGTTTCTGTCTCTAAACCAGCCAGGCCATAATTCCCCGCGCTGGCAGTTTGACACCATTTTCAGGATGCCACACTGAAAATAATGGGACAACGCCATACTAGTGTGTTCCATGTTGTAATCCTATAAACTCCCAAATTGTCTTTAAATTGATCAGTGACTGGAGAGACAGTTGAGAGGGACAATCCAGCGGGGAATTGGATCGTATTTTAAGGGTAAAACAACACACTGGATCGTCCCTCACTCAACTCTTGCTCGTCGTGGGATTTCCTTACGTTTGAAAATAAAGTCCAATATGTGGGGTTGTGCGGCTGCTCTCGCCTCGTATTGGCTTGATTGTGTTTGTATTGATGCTACAATGAAGCCCGATGCGTCCCATCCGTGCCCAAGGGAGCCTTCTGTATCTGGATTAGGGAGGGGACACGATGTCAGAATTTGATGTCCAGGGATGGAGACCAGGCTTGAAATGAAGTCATGATGCCGCGGCAAAGAACAAAGAAAGTGTCTGAAAGGGACTTTTACTGTTGGAGCTTAAATATACTCAAAAAAAAAGGAACTGATTTGGGTTCTGGAAAAGAAGTAAAAGGTTGTAATAGACAGTCAATGGGGCAACCTTTCAATATTGGCCAGTCTGTCTATAAAGAGAACAATCAAGGCAACTTGGTGGTTGCGAGTCTGCTAATTCTTCTCATAGCTCTACTAGATGAAAAGTCAACAGGCACCTGAACCTCAATTTCATGGTGATTGCTCAGTTCGAGGGTTCCCTGAGTAAAAGAGACATCATTTACAAAACATCAGTTTCAATTAACAAAGCAATGGAAAACACCTGTCCACGTCACATGGCGGTTCGTTCTCTGCTCAGAGGGTATTCCCTCTTCCCACTTCTGTGGGATTTCCTCTTCTTCAAGTTGTTTGTGGAGCTGATTTAAAGTCTTCTGATTTGGGGACCACACATCCGCTATCGTGAAAATGTCAAATTCCCATCCTATCTTTCTGCTTTGGGTTTTTACAAATGTCCATTTCACCTCTGTTTCTACCTTCACCTTATTTACTGGCAAATTCTGGCAGTTGCCTGTGTTTGACCGTAATTAACGCAAAATATACTCTATACTCCACTCTACTGCATTTTAATTATATAATTTTCAGATTACATTTTCTATTACTTCACCCTACAAGCATGAATCATGTTTCATTAAGTTGTGGATGTTTTCACCTTCTAATCTTTGATGTTAGTGGTGATTATAACATCTAATATTACATGGTAATATAGATTTGTTGACAGAAAAACAAATATTTCTTGCTAGGTTTATATAGGCATATAGACAATCAGGCAAACAAAAACAACAACAAAAACTAAAAAAAAATAAATTGAAAAAAATGTTTGCCATTAAACCTCATTAATATTTAATGATTTCTCGTTTGATAAAATTAAATAAAAAGAAATCGTGGATAGGTCACTGCTAGGCACTATTTTAATTTTTCTAATTGATTAATTTAATCTTCTGTTGTCTTCCCATAAATTTGAATAAAATATCCATGATTCAATGAAAGGAGTGATCATTCTTTTTAATTGACACATTCTTTATATTAAATGGGTCAAGATTTGAAGACAATTGGACCTTCCTAAGAATAAGGTAAAATGGGCCTTCAGCTTTGAACCAAGGCATCAACCCTTTTGTAAAAATACATTTTTCATAACCGTGGTTTAACTATTTAAAAAAAAATCCTCGTGGACATTTTGACAATTAAACAAATTGCATTATGGGCCTTTGATGCAGAACTAGAAGAAGTATAAAAAAAAAAAAACCCCAACAGGATTCTGCTGAATCCATCTTGTGCCCACCCAACGGCTTCCACCCGGAGCAGGGAGGGTGGTGGGCTGAGGGAGGGCGGGGCGCCAGCCTGCAGCTCAAGCTTGTCAGCAAGCTGTCATGGAGTCTGGATGTGAGTCTGTAACTCTCCCTGCCCGCGCTCGAAAATAACCTCTCTCCTTCTCGCCATCTCTGCCTCGTCCCCTTTTAGTTCCACATCACCAAATATCAGGCAGCCCCCTGCTCTGATGTGCCCACCATTATGTAGACACCAGGCCTAGATACAAAGACGTTGAGAGGCATCCCTCAAGGTGCTGATCTGAGTCGGACTGACAAGGGCGTGCAGGTTATTTACAAGAGCAGATATTGCTTTTCCGTTTCATGTTGTCTCTCTCCGTGGGACACTTATGGGTTTTTCTCAGCTGCGTTTACTTTCTCTTCAGGAGCTGATGGAGGCTCCGAGTTAAGGTTAACGTATTTGTTCCTGTCTGCATGCTGCACCGATCTCAGTGGTTAACTTGTAGCCGGGTTCCCAGTCAGGAAGTTGTAGTTTTGCTTCTCAGGTCTGTCTCTCTGGCACCTTCACCCTCTACGTCCCAGAATCCAAATCAGTCAAAGATCGTAACGTCACAGGTCCAAACGTATCTGATGGGATAGTTCTATGTCAGATTCAGCGGCAATCTCCAATTTCCGTTTCTCTTTGATATAAAAAAAACCTGTTGTCAGCTGATTCGTGTATTTGTAATATCTCATATACACTGAAAAATACAACTGGTAAGTTTTACTTAAAACTGCATGTAATATTTTGTAAATAATGTCTCGACTATAGGAGTTTTTATAGAACGTTTTTCATCGTTGATGTTTTCCCAGATCTCAACTTTTGCAGCTCCCGGTCTTCCATAGAACTTAAAAGGAAACGTTATTTGCTGAACGAAACTAAACGTTAGTCATCAGATCAGGCAAACATCTCCCGTTGCTCCATAGTCCAGCTCTGATGCCAGCTCTGATGTTGATCAACACTTTGACTGCTCTGCAGCAACTCAGCCCGGTTTGCAGCAAGCTGTGATACACTGTGTGTTCCGAGTTTTTTCTATCAGAACCGGGATGAAGTTTTTCAGCAGGTTGTGCTACAGGAGCTCCTGGGTGGAACAGACAACGCGGGCAAGCCCTGGCGTCCCATGTTCATCCATGGCTCTATCGCCGCTTCAACGATTATCTGCCGGCGCCCTGGGAGGAGAGGATGCAAGAGGTAGAACAGAGGGAGATTAGATGTAGCAGGCGCTGGTGGAGGCTTTGCTGCAGAAATGTGTGGAGGACAAAAGGTTTGAAGATGTATTTAAAACCTCAGACTACTTTAGTAGTTATTAACCACTGCAGATCAGGAACACCCACCAAGTTCTGGAGATGTTCTGACGCAGTCATCTCGCCATCACAATTTGGCTCTTATGAAAGTCACCCAGATCCCTCAGCTTGTAAGTTGTTCCATCTTGCACTAAATCAAATGTTTATTTGCTACCTAATATATTCAATCCACTGTCAGGCGCCATTTTAACAAGATGATCAATGTTATGCGCTTCATCTGTCAGTGGTTATAATGTTATGGCTGAGTTCAGTGTAACGACCAAAACCATAAAAACATTACTATGAATGATCACAAAAAATAAACTCTTTATAAGAAAAAATACACCTTAAAACCAATAGTATTTCACAAATATACATTTTCTTTCTAACATTTCGTTCCAGGACAAATTAAGGGATTTTCTTACTAAATGCTTTAAAGTTTTCTTTTTATTTCAGATTTTAAGGCACATATCAGCCAAATCTGTAATTTAGACAGAATGAAACAGTAACTGTAATTATTTGCTTGAGATATTTCGGCAGTTTTTCAGATATTATTCTGTTATTTTATGAAAAGTTTGCTTGTTTTCATCATCTATTTATTATATATTACCGTTCGTGTATTTTTCTGAATTTATTGCAATTCACTTTTTTTTTTATGTAAGATCCTTGTAAACAGGTTTACAGTATCTCTTATTTTTCTACGGTATTTTGCCGTAAAGTTTTCCGCATGGTCACCGTAGATTTAACTGTAAAATTAAATCTACAACCACAGTTGCTGGTATTTTACAGTATATTATAAATACAGAATTCGTTTTTACAGTGTAAACCACTTTTTTCCCAAGAGAAAATAATCTACACTCCGCTCAACTACATTTTGTTTCATACATCGTTTTCAGATTGTGATGTTTCCTACCTTTACCCTACATAACCATGTGTGTGTAATCACGTTGGGGATTTTTAGTAGCGTATTTAGTAACTGGTAGAGATTATAACATCTAATATTACACGGTGGTATAGATTCGTTGACAAACAAATACGTCACACACAAAAAAAAAGGAATATCCTCACACTGACTAAATGGCAAACAAATACGATTTATTGCAACGTTTCGGGGGCAAAACCTTCATCTGTCAAAAGAAAAATAACGAAAAAGAAAAAAAGAAAAGTTGCAGTAATTAGTAGGGGTTAAAATCACCAGTTCCATCATAATAAGCAATCCGATATTTGCCGATATCACAAAGTCTGCCACGATACGACTATGGTTCCATTCAATTCAGAGGCTTGCAAATCGGTTTCAGACGATATTATGTACCAATTCAACAAAATTAGTTGCATTTCACCTGAAGATAGAAAACACATAAAGCAATTTTGACAGTTTTTTGCTGAAATGTAATAAAAACGAAAGGAACAAAGATTTGTGTTTCACTGTAAAGTTATACATTTTTCACGTTAAGATACAAATGTTTTTTTCTTGTCCGGTAAAGGACCCCTGATTACCTTTAAATTATGGACATAGCTGCGTAAATTTATATTTCAGGTGATTGTACTGACACGGTTCTGATCGGTGCTGTGTTCAGTAGTTTGGAGGTAATAAACTCTGAATGTTTTACATCCTACCAAACAAAAAATTAACAGAAAGCTCATGTTTTTCTGTAAACGCTCACTCATAATTAATGTCTTCTTAACAATATATTTTTTGCATTGACTAATTTGTGTAATGTTAGAAACCAGCGTCTCATTAACAAAAACCTTTCTAAGTTTATCTGACAAATATGTGTTTGGTGAAATATATAGTCAAATACGGCATATACATGCTCACACCATTAGCGTGTTTATGGCAATTCCCACTTTATGTTAGCTTTAAGCTAACAAACCAAGCACTAATTATTTTCCACATTGTTTTGAGGCAGTAAACTTTCAGACTGCACCTGGACGCCTTTGTCTCTCATTTTAAGAACTGTTTATCCACCAAAGTGAACGCTAACGTTCAGGGAGAACAGACTAAATAGACAAACTTAAACCGCTTCCTCCGGCTGTTCCCATTGGTCCGCAGGGCCGTGTGCTGAAAGGGAAGGGTTGTTCAACAAACCGATACACCGATTTGGATCGATGAATCCTTACACCCCTGATAATTAGTATTTGTTGCAAGTACATATTTGTTTAAAGTGTGCACATATAACCTGTAACAGTAATATTAATTGTCTACCATGGAAAATGAATCTTTAGCACAAGCGTTTTACTTTTGATACTTTAAATAAATCTTGATGGTAATACTAAGATATACTTTTACTTTGATAAAGTTCTGAATACAGGACTTTTACTTGCAGTGGGTTAATTTTGCTGGCACTTTAAGTTGAGTTTAAATACTTCTTCAACACATCCCTGTTTGCTTCACTGCCAGACGATTAAATGACATTCCTTAAATCAGGCCATAATGAGAGCGCTCCCCGAGCGGCGCTCCGCTGTGCCCTGTGGATGACAATGGTCAAAGTCATCATTAAAGTATTTAATGACAGTCCTCAGGAAACCATTATCATTCAGTGAGTGATTCATTAAAAATTTATCTCTTCCTTCAACCCCTTATTATCAGCACCGAGGTTCATTACGGTGTTGGGTTGCGGTGGGAGCAGGCCCAAACCTCAGCCCAGACTGGAGGACGGGAGTTTGACCTGATGAGTTATAAGATGAGTCTTACGAAACACTGAACAGAAGCTCAAAGAAGTCAAACGACGCACAGTATCTTCGCAGCTCGGAGTTCCAACTATTGATCTTGCGTCATCACTCTTGCAGCAGAGGTCACGCAGCGACGCCAACGACGTCGGTAACTTTATCCCAGAAAAGTCGTGATATTATGGAATCATCATCGTCGCCAAAGATCCGTTGTGTGAACGCGATAACTCAAAAACCATTTCATGGATCATTTTCAAATTTTACACCCACTTAGACATTCGTGCGAGGAACAACTGGAGTGATTTTGAAAAAGGTCGGTTGTGTATTTCCGACATTACGGGAGCTTTATCTCCAAAACTGTCAGGCCCAACTGTTTTTCGGGCAAGAACCAGAGGGGCTCTTTCTCCAGCTAAACTCTGATCGGCCCAGGAAGACCCCCGCCTTTTTTTTGTGTCACCTCAAACATGTCTTCTAACGATTGGTGAAGCTGCATCATATGTGGAAAGAAGGATAAGACACGTTTCCCTTTCCCAAACCAGGACTGCAGAAATATCCATACATCAGACTGAAGAAGGAGATATGGATGCATGTAGTTTCCATACAAACACAAATCCATCAACTCTCGGCGGTGATGGACGTGCGGTCTCTGACTCCGGCATCACGCCGGAGACAAATGTGCCACACCAACAGTCTCATGAATTTTATTTAGATAAGTGCGGTTGAGTTATGTTGCTCATTCAAAACGGATCAGCTCCGTCCACAGAGGAAATGTTTTTACGTTATATTTAAAAAAGTTGAATAAACACATCCCCTCTGCGGTCCTTCGCTTTATATATTTTTACATAACGCAGTTTTTAATTGATAAATCTCAGCTCTCTCTCTCTGTTGGTTTGAAATGATAGGAATTCAGATTTTTAGTAAAGCACATGATGAAGAGTCATGCAGCAAGGGGCGACTGTAAAAACACAATCACATGCAAGCAAATGAAGAAAACGTCTTTATCAATTTATACAACAAATGAACACGCTGCAAAAGCCACGACACAACGGAAGCGTTCACGGAGGACGCTTAAAAGTGATGCACCCCCAATTGCACATTTTAATGCTTCATTTAGCGAATAATACAGATACAACACACAACCATTTCATGATATTTTTATCTGCCGTGTTATCTTCGCTCAACTTGACACTCTTAACCAGCTATTTTGTTTTAGCTTTGGCTACTGCGACGTACCCAAAACTAAAACAAATAGCTTTTATATCTGACTTTCTGACTTGTGAACACTTTGCAACGCTAGCTTGGGAATGCTGTAGCAGTGGGTACTATGCATGTTAGGGTCATTATTAAGTTTATTTGTTGTTTGAACGATTTTGATTAGCGTTTTATTCTGTCACATGACCCGGGAAGTTAAGCGAAGCCAGCATGGCTAATCAAAATATCATGAAATGTTTGTGTATTATATATGTTTTATTCACTTAAAGAAGCATTTAAAAAGTGAGTCAGGGTTGCATCACTTTTAAGTGTTCTTCATAAATGCTACCGTTGTCTTTTTGTGGCTTTTGCAGATCCTTTTTCTAAATATGTTGTGTTGTGGCTTTTGCAGATCCTTTTTCTAAATTTGCTGCGTTGTTGCTTTTGCAGATCCTTTTTCTAAATGTTTTGTCTTGTGGCTTTTGTAGATCGTTTTTCTAAATGTGTTGTGGCTTTTGCAAATAGTTTTTCTTAATTTGTTGTTGCTTTTGCAGATCGCCTTTCTGAATGTGTTGTCTTATGGCTTTTGCAGATAATTTTTTTAAATGTGTCGTTTTGTGGCTTTAGCAGCGCTCCTCTTATGTCAACTTGATGAAGATGTTTTCTTTATTTGCTTGTGTTTTATATACCTGCCAGAGTTTTCTTAAAATGCAGTGCCTTTCCCCTGTGGGCCACCGTACTAACGATCTGCCAACCACACGTCATTTTCATAGGAAGCTGAAATAACTGATTCATCGTGTTTACTGACATCATGTAGTCTCCACGGCTGTTGGGCCATGTCACCGGCCCGGTTGGATGGGGGAGTCGGTTGCAGCAGTCTCATGGTTCTAGCGCTGACCCCTCTGTTTGCTGGGCCTGGAGTGACCCTTGACCCTTGTAATCATGGCTTTGGTTGTGGCTCCTGGCGTGGGCGGTCCCGTTTATGACAGCGCCACGTCAGTTCTTGCTGCTTAACGTCCTGTTTTTATGAGTATTATTCCTCTTTTAATGCTTCATTTAACTAATTACAAAGTCATTGCTGTGTGTATTTGCATATTTGTGTGTGTTTATGTGTAGGTATGTGTGTGTGTGTACTGGCGGGGGAGATTTATTGTTTTTATTTCGCAAACTACCTTGTGTGACATTTTATTTGTATGAAAAGTGTCATAGAAAAATGATTCTGATTGATTGTTGATTTTTAAGGTTCAAAAAAGACAGAAATACAATAACTCCATACTGAAGTCAACATTAATGGGTGCCAGAAAAGATCTGGGGTAATGGTTACGTGATGTCATTACTCGATCTTCGCGCAAGAAACAACGGAGCAATCTGGGATATTGATTTCTGAAATTGCCACTATTGCTATGACGTTGTGCACCATTTGTTTTTTTACACATCTATTCTGCTTCTGAGTTCTGCATCCCGGGTGCAGTTTTTTAATCAAGACTATTTTATGTAACACGCTATTATTTAAACGATTATTAATTTAAGCGCCGCACTGAACGACTGCATTCCAGGATTCTCCTCGGCGCCGTTATTTCCTGCCCGAGATGATGAATACGATGAATTTTTACTCCAGAATGACAACATTTCAGTGATTTAAGGGGACATTATGCCTCCAAATGAGCGAGTCACTGAGTCAATGAGACACAACTGGAGAACTCCATGTGAGATAATTTACTGTAAATGGAAGTTTTGGGATTTGCATACGCTCACACACTAGAAGTAGAAAAGTTAGAGGAACAGGAAGTACTTGCATTTCCTCTGGAACTAATTGTCCAGCGGCATGAATATTTACAGTGATGACATTTTAATGGTTGTTTCATTATGGGAATGCAAACGCAAAACGATGGACTGTGAGTAGTAAAGGGGAATACGACGGTTGCTCTTCAGAAAGTCTGCCGGGTTTTTTCTTATTGTCTGTATTTGCACTTCTTTTACCCCATTTTTTTTTTTTATGCACTTGGTCACTTATTTTCCCTCAAAAAATTCCATTCACTAACCTTATATGCTGATATCTGCATGAACAGATGCTCCGTTCCAGCGCCTGCAGTTAATTGTACTTTAAGTGAGCTCCAGTCTCTGAATAAAGACGTTTGCAGAACGCTGAGGTGATTCCAACACCTGTCCGTTGGTATTGTTGCCCCCCCTTGTTGATGTTTTTATTGTCCCACCTGCACTCACGGCAGCCCTCCTAATCTTATGCTGCAGCTCTCTGACATGCTGTTGTACCAACAAAAAAAATTACAACGGTCAATAATTCCCGACAGAGGAGGCCTTTTCCCCCAAATCATTTGAGCTGCTGGGCTTCATCGTGGTGGAGGTCAAAGTTTAATCAGGTTGAACTGGGAGACACTTTCAAAGAACATGACTGTAAGCAATGGCACTTGACGATTATGCACGTAGTAAGGAATTTTATCAATAT
The DNA here is from genome assembly GCA_009660295.1 of Lophius piscatorius. Classification (NCBI taxonomy): domain Eukaryota; kingdom Metazoa; phylum Chordata; class Actinopteri; order Lophiiformes; family Lophiidae; genus Lophius; species Lophius piscatorius. Next base: position 22,524 of record VRLP01001379.1, read on the forward strand.
GTATGTATATATTTCGTATAAACATTCGTAAAAGTCTGTATTTATTTGTTTTGTGTATTAAAATACATATTAAAACGAAGAAATATCAGCCTTTGTTTCCGTCAGTCAGAAAGAACCCCGTCTTCCAGAAACAAGAATTAATCATTCAATCTGTAAGCTCCTAACATTTGGTTATAAATATCAGTACCTCACTTCCCCAGTCACAAATTCTCATGACAAAGGCATTTTCTGGAGGCAAAAGGAGGAACGTGGCGTCACAGAAGAGATCCAAGTACAGCAGTTATATGGTGAGATGAACGTAAAGACAATTTTTCCTGTCATACTGATTAGAATTATGTTTCCCATTTAAGTTTGAGCTGTTTAAAAGTAAATAAAAATGTTACTGCCTATCCTGTTCAGGTGTCGCCGTGGGGCTGGAGCCTATCTCAGCTGGCATTTGGTGAGAGGAAGGATTTTGAGCGTTTTTGACTTTTCGTGTCTTTTAGTTTAGTTCTGGTTGCAGCCTGTTTCGAGTTGTCGTTTTCTAATGCTCATACCCAACTTAGGGGTCCAAAGGAAAACAAAAAAGGAAATAAAATGAAAATTTCTTATTTTTAGACAGCGGGTGGAAGCCGGATCACCCGGCGGTAATCAACCGTAATCATACAACCACACCAGGAGAAAATGCCACACAGAAAGGCTGGACAGAGGTGGATTTGAACCCGGAACCTTCTTGTCATGAGCTTCCAATGTCATTTAAAATTTCTAAATAAGTTTTGTGGGCTTTTTGCTTTTTTTGGGGTTGACTATAGAATTTGGCGAAAGCCAACTTCATTCAGAATCATTTAAAATAACAATATATATATATATATATATATATATATATATATATATATATATATATATATATATATATATAATTGTTATGGTCACCGCTGCAGATTCTTCATGTTATCGCAGTAACTCAAATACTGTTCGATTCATCGCCTCCATAGACCTTGGTGCGGGGAAGAACTGGATTGATTTTGGGAAAGGTCGCTTGCATGTTACTGTCACTAGGGGGAACTTTATCTCCAAAATTGGTTTTCAGTCGCAACCGTTGGTCCCGTTTATCCAGATTTAGTGGATATGAATCAACTCAAGGAGATCCTTCTTGTAGATTTCATACTTTAATCTAATAATTCACATTTCACTCACTAAGGGTTATATATACCTTTGTTTTATGAATAACATAGTTTTTTTGACTTCTAATCGTTCGTCCGATTTAGTCTAAATTTGTTACTATAGTTGGTAAATAGTTGCAAGAATCCCAGTAAATATGATCGGTGTGGTAAATAATTTCCCAGGCTACTATTATAAACTTTTTTTTGACTTATTAAGGAAGATAATTGTAATATTAAAAACACAATAAAACACATCTAAGAATCATACAGCGTACAGGTAGCAGCTCTAATGTCTGAGCTTCAGCCAACCCAATAAAATTGAGTTTAAGAGTTTTACAGAAAGCTTTTTAAACAGGTAAGTTTTGTAAGGTGATTTTAAAAGAAGTTCCCGTAAGCCTCATATCCTTGGGCACGGCGCTCAAGAGTTCCATGGCTGAGGGGCTTTGATTACAAAAAGCTGTCGCCTTTAGTCACGAGTCAGGAGCAAAGATTGTTTTCAAGTCATTCCCCGCACATAACTGGCTTTAACCAGAATGACAGCCGTTCAGGTTAGGCAGTGAATGCATCTCACCTCCTAGTCAAAAGAATGAAATGAGTACCTCAGTGACTGCACTGAGGTACTCCACAGAGTTATTCCACATTTTAAAAATCTTTTATTTCATCAAAGGAATGGCACAATACAGATTATTTAATAACAATCATTACACTTCCCGGAATCGTATTTCCGAAAAGTCTGGGATATTATGGAATCATCGTCCCGATGCCGTTTCCGTCTCTGCAACATATCCTTGGTGTGAACGCGATAACTCAAAAACTATTCAATGGATCACTTTCAAACCTAATACCCACAAAGACCTTAGTGCAACGAAGAACTGATTATTCTTATCATAAGGATTGTTTTTATGAAAGGTCAGTTGTTTATTTCTGACACTAGGGGGAGCTATATATATCCAGATGTTTGTGGGTCATGATTTCTCAACCGTTGGTCCACAGCTGGTGTATATGAATTGAATCAAGGTGATTTATCTTGTATGCATCTTTTATTTCACTAATAGTTTGTATTTTTATTCACCAGGAGGAGCTATTTTCACAAAAAACCCTCTGCTTTCACACAAAACCTCCCATTACATTTGAGGTGTTCAATCAGGGGCGACTGTTTGTACAATGCAAAGGATTGGGTTTTTTTCAGGGATGACAGAAGGGGGATAGTTTTTCTGCGTCAAACAAATCTCCCTGAAACCACCCTCCTCTACAGCCCTGCTTGACAGCTCTCCTCTTAGCAATACAGTACAACTTTACAATTTTCACAGATTTGAGCTCTTACGTCTCCAGAACACGTTTGATACGTCAAATTACAGTCATTCACAATTCGGCCTTCCAGGGAGGTAATCGCACAATCCCAAAGAAGTGAAGGGAAAAGGGAGCCGAATATCAAGAGGGTGGAAAAAAGACCAATTACCGGTTGCAGCAAAGTGTCCTCGGCTATTGGGTTGTCAAAAGTATGTCAAGGTATGACAAGAAATGACTTCCGTTCTGAGAAGAGGCGTCCCATGGATCCTATCAATGTCATTTATTTCCAGTTTAAGAAACATTTTTTCCTCCAGCCAAGCAGTAGCCAATGGTTGGGTGGTGGACTTCCAGAGGAAAGTCTCATGAGTCTCATATTATATGGATTAAATAACATGAGACCCGTTTTATTTAAATCCAAGGTACCATACTAGCTATAAGCAGACAAGATCTACATCTTATGTTTTAAGAACTTTTGTCCAGTAGAGTATTTTCTACCCCCCACTGTAAAATATATAGTTAATTCAAATTTCTATATATGTCTTTGCAGATCGGACTTTTCCTTTTATTGATATTTTCTGCACTTTATTTTTATATTTAAATGCAAGTGTATTTTTATAAAAAAAATGTTTTATCTTCATCATCACATGTATATACTATGTTTATTTATACATGAATTTAATACTTGTTATTTCACAGCAGGTTTTTGGTTTTTTGCTACCTTTCAAATGTCTGTTCTGTGAAGCTGCTGTAAGAATAATATTATCTCTGGGGATTGATAAAGTATCTATCTATCTATCTATCTATCTATCTATCTATCTATCTATCTATCTATCTATCTATCTATCTGTCTATCTATCTGTCTATCTATCTGTCTATCTATCTATCTATCTATCTATCTATCTATCTATCTATCTATCTATCTATCTATCTATCTATCTATCTATCTATCTATCTGTCTATCTATCTATCTATCTTGGGTTTTATATGGACCGCCGCAGATCCTTCATGTTAGCTTGATATCTCATAAACCGTGTCATGCATCATTTTCATATTTTGTATACAAATACACATTAGCGTGAAGAAGAACTGAAGTTATTTTGCGAAAGGTCAGTTGTATATTTCTGACTCTAGGAGATTTATCGTGTAAATATTGTATTTTACTCAAATAGTTCATATTTTAGTCACTGGGGGGAGCTGTTTTATGTTTTCCGGACATTACTCCAAAAATAATTAATGGATCATTTTCACTTTATTCCCACATAGACGTCAGTATGAGGAAGAGCTGGATTGATTTTGTGAGAGGTCGGTCCTGTTTTCCGACACTAGGGGGAGCTTTACCTCTGAAAGTTTTTGGACCATAATTTCAAAACCATTTGTCCCATGTAGTCCAAACCTGGTGCATATGATCCAGGAGATTTATCTTGATACACTATAATTTAATCGGAAAGTATATATTTTACTCACAAGGGGATCTTTCTTTATGAAAATACTTGTACAAAACAGGGAAGGACAGCATACGTCTAGTTGGGGTTCATACCAATGTGACCCTAAACACCAAAGTGAAGGGATGGTGGCTGAAAAGACACCTCTACTGTATACAACTTAGATTTCTGGTTGAGGGGCAGTAGGGAGGGGAAGGAGGTTCACTCAGAACGTTTAATGGCAGTGACTTGAAAATAATCAATGGAAGAGTTCATTCAGCCATATCTCAGTCCAACGGTTATACAAAGAAACAACCGGTGATAGAGAATTGATCTCAGTTTCACCAATATGTTAGGTCTTTATTCCAACTCCTGCAAAAAAAGTTTCGGCTATTGTGAAAATTATAGAAGGATAAAAGGATAAAAGGTAAATGGAGTGCGCAATAGATGGATAGGAAGTGCTATGCAGTTGGCCTGTGAGGTCATAAGGTTAGGAAAAAAAAAGTAAATGGAGATCAGGTAAACAGGAAGTACTTTGCCATTGTTTCAAGTATGTGTCTCCTGAGGTCTGGCAAAAAATTCAGAATGTATGTTCCAATACGCATCCACTTCTACTATCCTACGGCTATCAAATAAACCAGTTCTATGGTGAAAATCAACATTTGCTGCAGCAACATTTGCCGATTGGAAACTCACAAGTTTAACTTCAAAGGTGTTGCGGCTTTTCCGTCCCCAATATGAGGTCAGTGTAATATTAATGGCCAAACAGGCGTAAGTTAAACTAAATAAAGTTATTTCCTATGTAGAGCAGGTGGCGTTATGACCGTTAATGAATTGATTTATGTCGCTTTTCATTGACAGGGACTCAAATTTGGAGCAGATTGGATAATTGAATAGCAGAGTTCCTTCATCCATAGCATTAAAGACAAGGTGATTCTCTTAAACTTATAGTTGCACATTATGCATTCATATTAAACTCTGTGATAATGAGTCTCATTTGAAAATTAATTAATAGCTGAATTTCATTAACTTTACATCATTTCATTGGAAAAGTAACCACTATTAACCGACAGACTTCGACATAAAATGACCTCTAGCAGGTGAAATAGATGGTTTGGGTTAATTTGCATATTAGCATATTATCGTGTTTTCAAAGATGGGGACGGGAGCCACATAGATGAGGAACTGTCTTACCCCTTCAAAGTAATTAAAAGAAAACCTATACATATTCTGCTGAATCTCTTCTAATGAAATTAGATTTTGATGATCTCGTGGCTTAAATAAAAGGAATCGATACGTGTTAAGTTCATATTGACATTCAGACAGATTGGTTTCCGATCTGAGTCGGTGCTATTACCGATCATCTATCCAGAAGTGGAATTATATAGGAGAATACGAGAGAAAATGTAAGAAAAGAAATCATGAGCACTGACAAATAGGAAAATAAATGGATTGGTTTAAATAGGAATGCTCTTCTAGGTTAAATTACCACCTGTTTAAAAATGCTGTAGTTTTTACTTCTGCATGAAGTTCAATGTTGTCTGACTTTATTTGATTTGTCACCAGCATAATTTCCTTTTCAGCACATATACAGTCGATGCATGCATTTTAGTCTTGCACAACTGGATGCAGTCTTATAATCTCTCCTCTAGGTGGTGCTGCAGGATAATCAGTCCAGTCTCATGTTTCCTGCAGAGTGTTTCAGTTTGAGCAGATCCGTGATTAAATGGTTGGCAGGATCGGTTGATGCAGAGAAAACAGCTATACTTTTTCATTCCTCTCATGATATTAACATAATCTTCATTTTAATATTCTACATATCATTTAATTTCAATACTTTGCAAAGATATAACCTGTAATCCACCTCTCATCCTGATTAAATACATTCAATGTATCTTTAAATATAGTAAATTAATAAATAAGTAAAGCTTATTACTTGTTAAAAACTGTCCTATGAAATGAAACAGATTTTTCATCCTATTTGTTTGTCTTTAAAGGGATCTAACAAACGCTACTGCTGCTAAATTAAATGTATTATTATTATTATTATTACACTCGAATTCTGCTCCAAGAATGTCGGATCATCACTTTATAAGCCGATGCTCAAACCCCACTGAGATGCTGTGGCGGGACCCTCAGGCTCACAAACCATCCAGTCTCGCTGCACTAACGTCTTTCTACAAAGAAGTATGTTCAAGCTTCCACCACAGTGATGTCAGAGGCTGCTCAAGATGAAGTAAGAGGCCATTACATTCAGGGGTGAACACTTTTTCACCCTTGATGTATATGTAATGGAGAAACGTTCCGCCTTATAAAAGAAAATGATCTCATAAAACTCGCATTTCGTGTTCGGTCAGGTGGTTTCATGCTGAATTGTGTTTGAAGATCGGACACAGTTTAGTGCGAGATCCACACAGACATAAAAACAAACTTTTTTCAAAGCACTGTATGTTGTATGTAAGCATACAGGGGTCATTATTGTATCCCCGAAAAGTCGGGGATATTTTGGAAGTTTTGTTGGAGGTTTTTTCTTGGGAAAGTTGGGTTGTATATTTCTGACACTAGGAGGAACTTAATCTCCAAATTTTTCAGGCCATTTTTTTTCTGTTTTAACAAAAAGCGCTGTTATCATAACATAACTCAAAAAATATTCAATGTATAATTTTCTAATTTTATTACTCATGTAGACCTTAGTGTGAGGAAGAACTGGATTGATTTTAGGAACGCTCAGTATTATATTACTGACATTAAGGGGAGCTTTAGCTTCTTAAGTTTTTGGCCCATAATTTCTGAACTGTCGAGAAATTAGAGGCCGAAAACTAAATGTTGTTTCGTTTAGTCCAAATTTGGAACATATGAATAGACACAAGGAGCTTTATCTTGGAGTTTATATTTTACCCTAAAAGTTCATACTTTACTCACATGGAGCTTTCTTTATGAACAACCCTGTGTCTGGTACATAACACCACATTCCATTTGAAGTGTTCGATTGGGTGGGTGCTTCCACAAAGCAGGGGATCGGGGTCGTCTCGTCTTTTCATGCTGTTGGTTCGCTCATCCTTAACCCTCCCCAACACCGCCTACTCCTTGCGGATCTATCAGCCCAGGAGATTCATCAGCCACAACCACCAGTATCCAGACTCCAAAGGGGAGAAATATTTCATGTTGCAGCTCAGGGCAGAAACTCCCCGGATCACAATCTCCCTCCAAAGAGTCTGAGCACCAAAGACTTTTTAGTAGACTGACTATCACACATCATCTGTTGTAATAAATCACTCATTTTTTCTTCACTCTTCATTCTCTGATCCAAATGTTTTCAGACAGTGCACAGAAGCTAGAGTGCCGGGAGAACAAACACAGAGAGAACTTGCTATCTCAACACTTTGGATTTGACCCTACTTCGAGGAATCTGGGCAGCCCAGTAGACCACCATGATGCCCCTTATGTACATCTATGGTGTGTGAAAATGCTGTTGCCTGCGGGCTCCAACTGTGCTGAGAAGAACCCACAGTGGTAGCTGTGCTGCAGAACCGCATGGCTAAATTCTTCTAAAATCAATGTTTTTTTTTGTTTTTTTTTACTCAAATATGAAGAAAATTCCTTCAATACGCTCCACAATATTTTCACCCTTTATTGTGAAACCTTCAACCTTTAGATAAATCTAAGTCAGTGGTGGACTCGTTTTAAGGGACAGGGCTAAAAACAAATATAAAAAGTCTGCCAGCCAGGTATAGAAATAATTTAAAAGGTAACATGTTGTGTGGATGAGTTGTTATAAATACTACATCTCTGCAGGAAGTATTAACTATTTAAAGGGAAATGTAGTTTTCTAATGTGTAAGGCAGCCTATATGCCACTCTATTAACCTTTTTTTTTTTCCTATATCAGAGTAAAACTAGAGGGCGCAGCGTTGCCTTCTCTCCATTTTAATTGAATTTTATTTGGCATTGGATATAAAACAAAATATAAACCTTAAAATTGTGAAATGTGAAAATTGTGCCATGTCATAACTGTTCCATTTTTCTTTTCCTTTTTTTTCTACCTAATCATCCCATATTGCACCATTTTTTATTCTCTGCAAGAGCTGGAATGCCCCACTAGGGGGAGCCGCAGTATAACCCCTGCCTTCCAGCTTCAAAGTCACTGCACCAACTCCTAGAATAAACAGGGATTTCAACTGTGCAAGAATTAGCCTTTCAAAGATGTCTGGGAATGGGGTGGGTGGTGTGTCTTCTTGATTCTGAGGACTTAATTTTCCAGTTAATGAGTCAATTATGTTTGCAGTAGATAAAAAAAATTGGATCGTCAGACTGAAAAATATATACAGAGCTGTATGTTGAAGTATTGTGGATTATTGAGAATGCAAAGCAGTCACTGGCAAAAAGAGACAGTGTGAAGTAGAAACCAGTAAGAGCAGGCACGTTTGCTTATGTGTGCTGGATATCAATCAATCAATCAATCAATCTTTATTTATATAGCACCAATCCACCACAACAGTTGTCACAAGGTGATTTCCAGAAAGAGCAGGTCTAACCAAACTCTTTATATAGTTATCTATAGAGACCCAACCATTTCCTACGTGAGCAAGCACTTGGCGACAGTGGCGAGAAAAAACTGCCTTTTAAAGGGGAAAAACCTTGAGCAGATCCAAGTCTCAGAGTGGACGGCCTACTGCCACGACAGTGTAATAACTATATTTTGTTCTTCACCAGGTGTTTTGGGGCTTTATTCAAGAGTGTTGCGGACAAAGTGAAAAATTCAGGAGCAGGGCCTGGTACACTGTGAACCCGCTGTGGTATTTCACCATGAAGACGGTGCTCAAAATAACGATCAGACTTTTCCTATCAACCTTGGAAGCCCTTTTTATGCAGACGTAAGTTGCCGTATTTCAGACCCTTCTCCAAGACATTTTTTTTGTTTACACTGAACAAGACAGCCGTAGAACGTTGTGATCATAACGACATTTTGAATGCGCCCAACAGCTGAAGCTGGATCTTATATCCCACATGGACTCATAATGAATGGATCAAAACCAGGCAGGTCTTCAGCAAGCTTAAGGTTGTGACATGCTGGGCTTCATGAAGGAGCTGACTCCTCTGGAAAAAAACTTTTGTACGCCACTTGTTTAAGGGGCGCCTATCCTTCTCCTACTTTGCGTCAAGATAATTCCAGAACTGGTCCCAGGCCAATCTATGTAAAATTCCATAACTTCCAGGATAAACTGAAGATCCCATATCTTGCCAGTGAGTAAAGGAATCTTAAATGAACAGATGCAAAAGTTCTCATAGCCGATCTTCAGCATCGTTAAGGTTCCTAACGACTCACATGATGATCCAGCAGATAATCAAGACATTGGGCCTCGATCGCAAATAATTCAAGCCTGCCAATGCCCATAAAAGGGCATCGGACTACAGGTCCGTGTGCGGACACACCCACCACTGCCACAGAGATTGCGGAGAAGAACATTGAAGAAAAAACAATAATTTGTTCTTACCTGAATTAATAATTCTGGCATCCAAAATCTGGGGGTCGTTGTGTCCCCAAAGGATGTCGACGTAGGTAGACATGTCACCTACAGTTGGGCTTACACTGGACCACTTATGAGTCGTGGCCGTTTAATTTCAACTCACACTGTACGAATCAAATGTTTGCGGAAGCTCGCGATTGCTGTTGCTCACTCTGTACGATCAGATCCTCAAGCACGACATAAGTGCTAACACTGTACGACCCATCCGGCTTCTGCAGCCTGTTGTTGCTATTTAACGGTTGTCAATCAAGTTTAGTTTGAAAGCTCCGAGGCAGAAAAAAGTTTGTTTCTTAGCAACATACTAACAAGATAGAAAGGAGCTGTCTTGATTATTTTTTTGCCATCCTGGTTGGCAAATCAACTCGGACCCATCCTTATGCCTCTACCGCGGAACAGAGGGGTGGAATAAAGCTGTGTTAGACCCATGATGAGAAGTAAGTGTAAAATGGGCCGGAGTCTGCAGACACTGATCCTTCACTTTTTTTTTTTTTGTTACATTTCATAGAATGAAGGTTAAACGTGACAACATCCCACAGACAAAGCTTAGTTTACACATCATGCACGTATTGAGTCGGAAAAAAAAGTAAGTAAGACATCAAAATGAAGTCGACCAACCGCAGAAAGCACTAATGTGATCTTCTGAATGTGAGATGTTTGGCTCCAGGATCAGCTGAGTGAAAGTGCCCTCCTACGAGACAAAATAAAAACTTTGTTCTGGTGAGTCAGACATTGAGCTGAATCAGTCGCTGCTGGGTTTTTTTGTGTAACTTAAACACTGACTGACTTCCTGCAGTGGTGCCACGCTGACAGGAGCAACGATGACATCAAGTCAAGAGGCAGCTGCAGATTTCAGAACCACGCGCTCCAGAACACCAAGTTCAATATTTGATAGGAGGGCAGCAGTTAGTGGATGGAAAGCCCCGGTAAGCTCACAATTATGTCATCACTCAAGCACATCTTGGAATAGATGATCCGACTACTAATTTGAATGAATCAGACTATGGAAATTTGTGGCTCTCCAATGAGCAAAAAGAAATCCAGGCTATGTAGGAATATCCGTGATTCCTGGACATAATGGTGACTTTTGTTTGCTGCAGGATGTCCAGCATTGTCATCCAGATTATAGCCTGTCGTAAGGACATCTCTCACTTAATTATGGTGATCAGCAGACATGTAGATTATAGTTTATGGGAAAATTTGTTCCCAACAAACCCTCTCTGTTATGGGATGTACAGTTTTTCTCCTTTTCTAAATGTAATTTATTCACTAATTCTGAACAGATGTCCTAATTAAAGCCTGTGGAACCATCCATTCTCAAGTAATTGTGGTCGATAGCAGACATCCAGGTCAGAGCTTGTTATCCCACTGCCATAACCCATTTCCATTGGGATATGGCAAATCCCAATGGAAATGATATCTACCAGTATTAAGCATCCAAAGACGACGCCTATGCAGTGGGCCAGTAAACAGAGTGGACGGGTGTAAACTACGTAGACTGGTGTTGGTTTGATTCTCTATATTTCCGATCTGGATCTTCAGAAAGAGAAAGGCTTGTGTAAGTGGGCCAATGTCGCATTTTATGCTGAATACACCTTTCAAGTTTACAAATGGTGAGAATAGCCGACACTGCACTTCACTTCAAGAAATGTTTTATTTCTAATGTGAAAAAAAATCAGATGTCTTGGAACTCAGGAAAACTACAGTTACAGTTACAGTTACGTAATGCACACATTCCGCATTGTCTTCACAAATTCACCAACGCCATCTTTCACTAGCCTATTTAGCCACATCAGTGTCAGCAGCCTCATCAGCCACCAACACCACCACCACCACCACCAGTGGCTGCAACACAATGAGAGATTTATCGTACCAGCAGATACTCTACAATCACGATGTGCCTAAAGAGTCTAAGCTCTATCACTACATGGCAACTTTATTTATATAGCACATTTCAGCAACAGGGCAATACAAGGGGCATAACACAAAAAATCAAGTGCAATGCGACAAAGTGCAAAACAATTAGTTACAACAGTTACAAAAACATTCAGGAAGAATTCAACTTTTTAAACAAGCTAAAAAAAAAAGAAAAAGAATTGCTGGAATAGATGAATATCAACTGCTCAAGCACTTTCGACCTCAGACATAATTCGGTATTTTCCTAAACTCTACCGTTTAGGAAAGACAGAAATAAGAATAATTAAAAAATTTAATGAAAGGCAGCAGCAAATAAAAACGTTTGAAGCTTTGATTTAAAAGAACTTAGAGTGGGAGCAATCCTGCAATTTTCTGGGAGCTTGTTCCAAGTATTTGGTCCAGATAAACTGAACTTCACCAAGTTTGGTTCTGACAATGGGGACACTGAGCAGACCTGATCCAGATGACCTGAGAGGTCTGGAGGGTTCACAACGTAGCAGAAAATCAGAGATGTATTTCGTCCTAAACCGTTTAATTCTTCCTATTTTCTTCAGGTGATAGTTGGCGGTCTTTGTAACGGTCTAAATATCGCAGTTAAAACTCAGGTAAGTGGCCATGACTACATCAAGATATCTGGTTTCAATCCACCTTATAACTTAACATATTGTGTTACGATTGTCAAAATTCTTGTAAAATTTGTCTGACAATTTCTAAATGACTGTTTTACATCCAAACTGTATGCTGTAGGCCTTTGCGACCATCCATTCCAGACAGTCTTCACAGATTCACCAACTTCAATCTCTCATCCGCCATCATTTCTTCAGCCTCATCAGTCTCAGCAGACTCATCAGTCACCACCACTCGCATTCCAATGTGAATTTATCTTGCTACCAGATACCCTTTCAATCACAAACTCCAAAATGAGTCTAAGCGGCAAAGACTTTATGACTGACCCATAATCACATATCATCTGCTGCAATAAACGATCTCGCAATAAAACAAATTGTGTTCAGATTGTCAGTTTTAATGTGAAATATGTCAAATGTCTATATTACTGTTTTCCAGCCACTGTAGGCTGGCTTTAAAAGACAAAGTATGATCAAAGGAGCTCATCCATCGTTCATCGGGGATAGAGAATCGCTCTCAACATGAGGATGAGTCATTCCGTGTGTGTGTGTTGAAGTGTTTCATATATTACGAATGCTATCAATAGAATTTCATATGTATGGTGGCGTCCTTAGATTATTAACATTTGCAGACATGTGACAAGAAATAATAAATGAGCAAAGACCTTGAAGCTCAAGGGCTCATAGTCGGGCGTATGGGAACATTATATTAATCATAAATTATGACTTTCACATCCACCACATCTCAATGCCAACGCTTTAAAAACTGCTTTCTCTTTCATTTGTCACCTATTTAACAGCAATTATTGGTGTTTTCCAAGACGCAGAACAACCTGCAATAGTGAAAAAAGTCACAGTTTTTTTTCGAGGCGTCTGATCACATTATGCTGCTTGATGATTAGGCATCTGCAGCACAGCATCGAGATCGAGGACATAAAGCAATCAGGGTGCAAAACAACCGAGGTCTTATTAACTTTTCTGAGCAGGAAAGATTTAAGAATGAGTTGAAACCGAAATGCGCGATGGAATAATGAGTGCGCATTAATAGTTAATGCCTGTCTTCACAGCATTTTCTCCATAACAATGCAAGACGGGGCATTTTTCAACGTGTTTACGGGATTTCTCAACAAATAATCCATAAATCATTATGTAATAAGCCACACAAATGAATTGTCAGGTGAAACAATTTCAAATAGAACAGCTCTCCATGATAATCTTTATTTACACAGACCCAAAATTCACCCTAAAACAATTATTCGGCCTTATAGCTATACACTAAGATCTAGACACACATTTGTTGGATTATTTGGCCTTGGTAGAAGTTTGTTTTTTACTGAGTGCCACTCTGGTTTTAACTATTATTCCATTTGTGAGCAACACAATGACCTTTTCTAATAAAATGTCTAAAAGAATAATTCCTCTTAGGTAAATCTAACTGCAGAGATTAGGATAATCAAAAGTTATTGATTATCCTAAACTTATCCCCAAGAATAAACCTAACCCCACAAACTCCCTATTTTGTCTTTTTCCTTGTGCGCTGTTGTGGTAGTGATTATCCGCCGACAAGCCATAACATTAAAACTGCTTTTCTAAAACTGTGTAGGTCGTCTTCTTACAAGCTCTTCTGTGGGATTGGACGACTTTGTTCAGCCTTCGATCCCTTCCTGTGTTATCGAGTCTTGTGTGCTTCTGTTTGATCAGTTGTCCTTCCCTGGACCACCTTGGTAGGACGTTCTGGAGATTCTCTGATATACCCCACAGTAAGATAGACAGTCTGACCAAACCAACACTAGAGCAACACTAGTATCTAATTTACCTCATGATCGGGTTAATGGTCGCTCTGTTTTAGTCTATCTGTCCAGATCGCTGGTTTCTGCACCTTTGCTGAGCAGGAAGGACTTCAGTACCTAATGTTTCATGGCCATAAGTCGCATATGTCACCATCCATCACTGATACTGATGAAACCAGTTCAAATCCATGGAGAAAATGTTTTGAGGTTTTCTTTCTGAGGCTCTTCTGCAACAACTTGATGCAATTTCCTAATGGACCATCAGCATTCACTGCCAACCTGCTCCTAAACCGTCGGCCTCCAGATGCTCTGAATGTTTCACTGAGCAGAGCTTCTCTTGGTCCGTCATGCATGCTTGCCAACAACTTTCCAGGTTGTTTTGTGTGACTTTGTGTCGATAGTATTTATAAACTGCAGCGTCAGATAGAATCAAAAATTGACCTATGCAAAGTTTAGTTGTGGCTCATTATGTACTACATTCCTATCATACAGCCGAGTTAGAGCAGCTGCTGCGAGTCCTTCGCAAAATCCCTACAGCCTCACATAGTTGAAAGGACAACAGAACGAGCAGAGATGGAACAAGAATGTGATCAATACTCCGAGTCTGCAAAATAATTATTTAATGTGACCGCACACAGGACATGCAAGCCGGCTGTATAGCATTATTTATTTATTCACTGTGCTCATACACTGCTTTGGGAATTTGTACTTCGTGCTCCTGGTATCTTTAGCAATGCAATGTTTTCGAATCTCATAATATGGCTTTGGGTGTAAAAGATGAATCAGATGGCAGCTATAGCTGCCAGATAAAAGCACGGGGGAGTAAAAAAGTACATTCTGTACAAGGGAGGAGAGAAGTATAAAGTGGAACTAAATGGAAATAGTGAGTACTTTGGTAAAAGTTTCTAACAATGCACATCTGGTAGCATCTTTGTGAAAAGAAATTCCCTCCAGATCAGTCATAATATTATAACAACTGGCAGGCGAAGTCGGAATAACGTTGATTATCTTTTTTACAATGGCTCTTGTGAGTTGGTCGGATATATTAGAGATTAAGTGAACATTTGATAAGAAGAATAAAAAATGGGCTAGAATATAAATCTGGGTGACTTTGACATAGTGACAGTTCAGGGATTGGTTCAGAGCATCACCAAAACTTCAAGACTTGTTGGGTATTTGCTGTCTGCAGTGATAAGTACCTATCAAAGCGGTCTAAGGAAGGACAACTGGTGACCTGGCAATAGGGTCATGGGAAAAGAGGACAACATCCCAAGGCTCTCTGATAATCCTGAAGAACAAGCGTTAACCCCTGTTCCCCAAAGAAAATTCAATGTCTGCTCTGTTAGACTCCAAAAAATTGAGTCTCACTTTGACTTAGTCTTACAAGTACAAGTAATCTGTTTAAGATAATCAATATTTTTCTTTATACAGTGCATGATTAGACATAAAACCAAAATTAAAAAAAAAAAAATTACAGCTTTGGATATTCTTCGAATCCCTTTTTCAAAACTTTTTTTTTCACCTGAAATATAAAAAAGTGAATACATTTTGGTTCATTATCAGTGCATAAATCTGACATCATTCTATTCCTGCAGCATTTTGAGACAAATATTACACATTTTAAGTGTTGGTGATTTTAGGATATTACTTCCAGTGGTGACACAATACAATGATGTATTTTCAACTTAAGTCTTCAACTCAATAACACTTTATTTAATTTTCTGTTACCAATGACCTTTTTTTTAAATTTATAGTGTGTTTTCAACATTTTTGTCCCTTTCCTGGGGAAGAGACGTCACCAGCTTGCTTGATGTAAAAGAAGGAAGTTGGAGAGGCACTGCGATGTGTGAACAGCTATTATTTAAAACTTCAGTTGCTTTTGATGTTACATTAACGCAACTACCTATCCAAACATTGCTGCAGAAACTGGTATTCCCTGATGGCTGTAGTCCATTCAGACCGACTCTTTATTCTACAGACACACAATATTGCCCCCGTGTGCAAGCAACTGGTGACAACGGCAAGAAAAATTTCCCATTAACAGGTAGAAACCTCGGCCAGATCCGGACTCAGGGTTGGTGACCTTCTGCATTGACCGGTTGGGTTGAGAGATAGGCGGTGAGAGAGAGAGAGTGGGATTGTGGATGAGAGAGTGAGTGAATGAAGAGGGTAGGTGGAGATGGGACAAAGACAGACATGTACAGCATTGTGATGACTTGGGCCAGGTAAGTCGGTTGCTGGACTTATAGGATCTTCTGCTGCCTTCTGGGTTCCACAATCCACAGCACACCGTCAGTGGACTTGTGGATTCCATGCCTCCCTGGATCGGAGTTGTTTTGTTGATATAAGACGGACACATACAATATTCCTAAGGCTGTTATAGAGTTACGGCTGATCAGTCTATAAGGCCACCTGTTATCACTTACCTGATGTCTTGGACTAATGTCGTATAAGAAAGGACACCAGTGCCCGTGAATAAACGTCTCTCTGAAAGGAACAGAAAAAGAATAAACTTAATCTGTCCTTGACCTTTTCATTCACACTGATGTTGGCCTATTTGCTAATCCCTGAAGGGCCCATCTAGTCCCCACAGAGAAAGAAAGCTTGGATACCATCCCTTTTCTGTTTTCATGCCAATCTTTGCTACAGTCAAAATTAAAATCTTTTGCACAATGAAGGTGTTTTAAAAAGATTTAATTATAGAGATGTACGCAGACAACAAACGAAGGCCTATCTCTGCTGACTTCCTCACCCTGCAGGCTAAGATCAGGGGCTGAGGCTCTTGCCTCCCCGTCTTGCTCCCTTGAGTTTAATTATGTTCACTTTACCAGCCGTGACTCACTTTTTATCTGCCTGGAAAGCTCACAGACTACTACAAGTCCCACCATGACTGCTGTTGCCGCTAACAACTAGCCCAGCCAACCAGGCTACGCACATGTGATATATCGCAGCCATGCCAAGGATGGCTAATTAAAATGACTGACTGTGAACAACTGTGGATGTGATCTGCAGTGGTGTTTAAACTCAAACTGACACTCTCTCCTGCTTTATGTTGTCTGGCTTTTGGTATCCAGTTAGCGTGTCTATGAAAACCCGGGCTCACTGCCCGTCACTGCCCAGTGTCTCTAAATAGAAAAGACTTGAGAGAAGCCATGTTTACCTTTGCTTCCTTTAATACTTGTCAGTTTTCCCTCTTTCCTCATGTCTGAGGATGAAGAGAGGTAAATATGATTAACTATACAGTATATGATAGCGCAGTGCATGAATTTCCACAATTTATTTGTCTCACTGCGACTGTGAACTTACCGGAAAAGAAAGACACTTGACCACAAACACGGTTTGTCTTCAATGACACGTCCGAGGAGTCCCCTGTCTTCCATCCATTAGGGAACCATTTTGGTGTGAACAAAACTTCACTGTCAGTTGAAAGTTGTGTAAATACTGTTGGGGGTATTTGAGTAAACCTCTTGTTAAACTTTGAGTTTTACATGTAGGAGATGGAGTGGAGTCGTCGATGATGAGGGAGTAATTTGGTGCGTATTTGAAGAGCGAATTGTAAGCAATGATTATAATATTGGATTTATCACAGTTTAGTTTGAGGAAGTTGGCGTCTTCTTCCATTTCTGAGAAACGGTTTGTCAGAGCGGAGTTTGCTAAAGCTATTATGGACTTACGATACGATAATGGATACGAACAAAGGATGATATTGCCAAGGGGGAGGAGGTAGAAGATAAAAAGGAGAGGACCAAGCACTGAACCTTGGGAAACACTTTGTGACACAGGAGCAGATGAGGAGGTGCAATCGTTGATGTTGATGAACTGTTATATGTTTATGCGATATGACCCAGGAGAGGAAAGTACCGTTGATGTTTAAGTCTGGTTATATCCTCTTCTTTTCCAATATAAATCTAAGCATTTCTGCGTTAAGTCAACATCCTTCCTTGTTGCCCAGTTTAGACCTAGTTTTTTGAGTGACTCTGCTGAACTTAATCCTGCCCGTTTCACGATTCTTCTGGATGTGTTCACCTGTGACCTTAATCTTGTTCCTTTCCTCCCTGCCTTTTGACATGTCCTTCTGATTTGGATTATTGTTCTGAGACTATTGACTACCCAAGTACTGACCCTGATTCAGCTGTTTGATGGACTCCTTGCAGAACCTGAACTGTCTTTAAGATTAGAATAAGTCATTACTAAATCATTGATTGTACCTTTACTGTATCCCCATTCCTGAGCAATCTAGGTGTGGCAGGAAAGTTCACACTGGCGGACTTGTGATGGATCATCAATGCCTCATCAGCGCAGCCCTACTTTGCAGGGCTCTCTGGAATTTTAGTTATTGCACCCAGGCCAACTCTAAGCAATCGGAGATGCTAGGAAAAGTTGCCTCCTTAGTTATCTCCCATAGCACTGGGTACAGAGACGGAAAAGTGGAGCGTCCAACAAACTAAGCTTAGCAGTTGCCCTCTAAGTCAAAAGCAGTTTCCCGCTATCTTAAAGCTCCCCAAACACAGTTTTCCTCTTCATACAATTACAACCTGTCACATTCTACGGTAGTCCATCACACCTAAGCTGTCAAACTCAAGACGTCTTTGCCCTCTCTGCTGTATTTCAGTTGTCAATTCAACGCAGCGGAAATGTTGCAAACCACCTTCACCTCAACACCTTCATTAACTCAACCGTAAAAGAGTGGTCCAATCAAGCCCCGTTAATAAGAACTCTCTTTTTTTATTTCAGTTTTCTACATCGCCACCATCAGCTGCTTCATAGGGTGAAGTGCATCTAAGTGCAACACAATTTAGAAGAACCAAAGTGCCACTATAGCCCTTTAACAAAATTACATCCTTCACAACAGAGCATCATGGGAAGGTTGAATAAAAAGTGGGAATTAAAGTGTGTTAATTGATAGACAAAGTAACACCCGCAGAACCCGTCAGACATCCGGAGTTTCTTTGATTACACTGCAAAAAACGGACTAAAAAAATGTGTAAAATAATTTCTACTCTCTGGTGAATTTTTCGTACAATTTGTCTAAGAATATGATAATATTCTTGTCAACCACATTTTCCATTAAAAAAGTAATCTCATTTTATGAAATAACATCAATGTTTGCTGATGTAAGATATTCCATCTAATATTACGTGAGACTTAACCAGAATCACGTCACAGCAATGGATGTTCCAGCAGAAGAGCAAGTTTTTTTTCCTTCTATATTTTACGAGTGAGACGACATCACAGTCCTTTGAAATGACGCCAACTTAAGTTTGTTCATTTACTTTTTATTCATTTTCGTTGAGAGCTGCTCTTCATTTCACAAGATAACTATAGAAGAATCAGAGTTTGATCTACACTACAAAAAAAAAACCCATAGCACCAATAAGTACTCTCACCAAGAAAAAACAAAAGAATAGAAAGTTCTTTCTTTGCATCTTTTATTTATTAGGGGCATTTATTAATTAAATCTTCTATCTCTAAATTTACCAAAAAATAACCAATCATTAGTCAAGCATGTTTCGTGATGAAATGTTGCAATTCATGGAAAATGGTTCATTTTAATTAGACTATTTCAAGCATGTTTTTAGAAAATTTGTTGATCCTTTAATAAATCCTATCTGACAAAAATATTACTTATTGAACGGGTCTTTCTCGATAGCCTTAGCTAATGCCTCCACGGAGGGCCCTTTGACATGTGGTGTCCCCCAGGGGACCAGCATTGGCCCCTTACTGTTTAGCATATGTTTATAACAACCACTGGGTTATATTTAATTAAGTTGTCAACTTGCACACATTTTTTTTTAAACAAAGATTTACTCAAAATGTGTTCAACCAAACAGCTGAGCAGGACATTTAAATGTTAAATGAAATTAAACTTTAAATCTTTAATTGAGCAAACACTCACACCAACACTACCAATGGGGTGAGATTATGGTGCTTGGCTAGGATTTGTAAAACTTTGTGAAGGGAAACATTTTACAGTGCAGGTGCTCGGGGTGGAGGTGGAGGTGGAGGAATGGGTTGGAGCGGTGGGGGGGATCAGCTTCATATTTTCTTTCGCCCGCTCTCGTCGATGATCCACTTCCTGCTGGGGTATAAAAGTGTGGAGACCGAACTCTCCTTTCTTAAATAAAATTTTTGTCTTTCGTATTTGTTCCTTTATAATTATTCTCTCTTGATTGAATTCCTTGCGGCAGCAAAATTTAATCTGGAAACCATTTTGGCGGTAAACCACAAAAAAACACCCACAGCCTTTATCAGTCACAACTGCTTTAAAAAAAAAAAATGGAGGCGACGTGTCCACTGAGGTGAGAGGTATTAATATGAGACGCATCTATCCAGAATGCGTTCTTAGTTACACGTGATTGTAATTTAACGATGATCCTCTGTTACATTTGTGGTTACATAATGCTTATCTTGAATAAAATTACCAATAAATATATCTTCAGGTTCATTTCACATGTATATTTAAAGCTCATTGGCTGTTTTTCTAATAGTGCACGGAGTATTGGAATCATGAGAAAGTCAAATGAAGTAATAGGAAATATCTTAATATAATGAAGAAAATAAAGAGTTTGGGAAAGTTTGTCAGTGGATTTAATCTTTCTTAAACACACCCAGCCACCCGCACACTAAGGAGAACATTATGGATATAATGTTGATGTTATCGTATATACAGTACATAACTGCTGTTAATGTTATTGTTTTGGTTATGATGATATTTGTTCTGCTGTCATTGTACCTGCCTCCCTTGTTCCCCCAACCGCTTCATAATCTTCTTTCCACTTTCTTCCCCACACCCCACCAAGTCCCACTATCAGGTCTAATTCAATTATAAATGCAATGCTGATTATACAACAAGAGGAGTATCAGCAACTCTTTCTTTAGATGTTTCAATCCCTGTGAAATGTTGACACTCTTGATGCTGGTACTCTGATTGGAGTGGTGAAATGAAGAGTAGGTACGTATTTGGGGTCATCAGGTGGGCACCCTCTTCATCGATGTTTCATAGGGTAGGCCCTTGACGTCCGACAACAGAGCAGTTGAAACTTGGTAATCAAAAGCAATGTATTGGCTGAGACTGGCTGGTTGTCCTACAAACCATTCTAGCCTTTTCTAGGTATAATTTGGTTTTGTTTTGTTTGATATGGGTTAACATCTGGTTTTAAGCCACCCAATCCAGTTTGGATTAAGTGGATTAATATTCTAAAATTCAGGATACATCATCAGTTGTATACCTCAGGATAAACGTGTGTTTCGGCGTTTTATTGCAAAACACCCACCCATGAGGTAGCCCTCCAGGGTGATCAGGTCCCGGTGTGTATACCGTAACCAATTACGTTCAATCTTCATCCTATTTTTCGGTGGTATACTTGCATTAAACTGTTATTACTGTGTTATTAATATACTTGTATTAAACTATTATTACTATATCATTAAGTTGATATTATCACGGTAATGGGCTTTTCACTGGTTAAATAAATCCCTGACTAGCCTTTGATCATTATCTTAGTAAACTGCTTTTTGATATCTTTGTATCAATCGCAATTGCTGTGTTATTACATTTGTATCACTGTCACCGAAATGAATTGCTTAACAGGCTTATCAATAATCCAGGTTAACATTGGTTGTATGACCAAAATTTGCAGGGTAAAATTTGTCTGGCTTTGTCTGCGATCCGTAAGTAACGTTCAAATTATTCAGCCAGCAACATTGCCACTTTGTGCGTTGCTTGTACCTAAGTCATGGGGGTTTCATAGCCTGATTCAAACAACTCCTCTCCACATATCACACACAGGTGGTGGCGCCATCAGCCGCAATAAACCCATATTTATAGTTGTCATATGGACAACTAAATTATGGATTAGTTGTTGATATGACAACGAATGGTTAGTAGATGGGAGATGTCATATCAAAGCTTTTTATCATTGAAGCCTCTTTTTTTTCTTCACAGTGTCTGCCTCCGCTGTGTGTTATCATCATAATCCTGATGTCTACTTTCATCTCCCTTACCTTCTCCGTGGAAACTCTCAAGTAGCGTTTCATTTGAAGTAATGTTTTTTTACACATTAAGCTGGCTAGCTGCCAGTTTAATGAGTAAAAAAAACACCATCGTCAACGCCTGTAATTGGTTAGCGGGTGATGACGACCGATGACACTGAATGTTGGGGCATGAAAGGGAAACATACAGCACAGAGGGAAAGTGACAAGTTCAGTGTTACCTACATACAAACACCAAACTTGAGTGTTTGTTTGTAAGTAATGTCGCAATAGGGGGTATCTAATTTTTTTTGGTGTTTTCCACATATTATGACCATAAAATAATTGAGTTATATACTGTTTCTTATTATATAGTATAATTTGGTTTGTCCACGGTTGGATTACTCTTAATTTATAGCCTTTTTTTTGTCGGTATTTTTTTTTAAATGTTGTCGGTTTTTACTTACTTAAAGTCAATATATTTTACATTGCACAACATCCCACATGTAAAATTTAGCTTGTTATTTCGTGGATTGTCTTGAACTTTAGATAACCTAAAGGTGACCTTTTAATCAAGCTAAGCTCTTTATAACACCAACCACCATTCACACCATCATTTATCCATACTGGAAAAAGGGGCTCCTATCTTGCTCAAGGACCCATCGACATGTGAACAGCAGGGACAGGGGATTGAACCACCGACCTCCCAGAAAAGAGAGTTATCGCTGTACCTCCTGAGTACCAACCGCCAAAAATCATGAAACGAACCCATCCATAGGAGGGTTTTAACCCCGCCTTGAATTGACTGGAAAATAAAGGACGAAGAAGCTGTTTATCACTTTATACTCAGGTTAAACCATAAATCTATTGGCTCAACTTTACCTTGAGAACGTCTAGAAGATGAATAGAATATCCATGAAAACTCACCTTGAAAAAGTATAATACAGAAAAATGTTCAAGAAACACATCAATAAAATACACAGGAAGCTACAGAAACCCTATAAACGCCCTCCTTCCCTTGCAATGAAGTGAACAAAGTGACGAAGCAAACCTGCGGCACAAAAGCTGTGGAACTGACCAATAAACCCTCGACTCCGATGAGCGAACGACAAGAGCTTTGTTTCACCCCGGGGGCGGTGCGTGGTCGGACACAAGAGAGCGAGAGAGAGCGCCACGGATTGTGTTCAAAATGACAGAATGACTCGTTCTTTGTTGCAGTTGAAGCTGGTTCAGTAAGCTTGACGCCTCGTGGAGTTCAACACGCTCATGAACACAGACACGCTTTCTTTCAGCACTGACGCATGTCATGAATTTAAAATCAACCATAAACCAAATATGGCTGTTTTTTGAAAAAAAGATAAAGAAAAAAAAACACGTTCACAGCTTCCTTTCTGGGAGAGCTGGACTAACTGCAATTTGAGGTTTAATATATGTAAAAGTGTCCCTGAGCCGACGGGGGAGCCTGCAGAGAAATATGAATGCATGCATCCTCTTAGTACAACGGCGGGTGACTGAAAACGCTCCCAGTGCGACAGCTGAGCACTTTTCATTCCACTGAACGTCAGCGTTTTTTGGAGTTCTTTAATCATTCTGCATAATGCAGGTTTGCCTTTCGCCGGTGACGACTGAGAGGTGCCGTCAAAAAGATCTTTAAAAATCTTTTAGCGGAACTTCAGATGAAGTATCAAATCGTGCAGGAGCCCTATTTCCACAAGCACCGAGAGTGTGGTTCATGAGAATGATGACGACTGGGCTCGCAGGAACCCTGAGATAGCTGATGGGAAAGATTCCTTAAATGGTCCATGGGATGCGGTTGCACCACAATGGGTTTCTAATGGGAACCATGAAAATGATGGAGATCCCCGAAGACTACATGGACTGGAAAAATTTCAGGCATCCCAGAAAAAGTCGGGGATATTATGGAATCGTCATTTCCTTCCTGTTAGCACTATCACCCAAAAAACAATGTCATGTATCGTTTTCAAATTGTTTTGAGGGGGAGCTTTTTCTCCGAACGTCTTTTGGCCGTATTTTCGCAATTGTTGGTCCGAGTTTGTCAAAATTGGATGTGAATCGACTCAATGAGAGCTTTCTTGTAAATATCATATTTTACTCTAATAGTTCATACCATACTCATTTGGGGGAGCTTGTTATTTTTTTTGCAGAAAAATAAAAACAAATTCATCAATCATTTTCAAACTGTATACCCCCATAGACCTTAGTGCGAGGTAGAACTGCATTGATTTTGGGAAAGGTGGGTTGTTCATTTCTGACACTAGGGGGAGCTTTATCCCCAAAGGTTTTCGGACCATACATTTTCAGCTCTTGGTCCGATTTAGTCCAAAATGTGGCTCATATGAATTATTATGAGATCTAAATTGTATACATTACGTTTACTCTAATAATTCTTGTTTTTAGGGGAACATTTTAAAAATAACATGGTTTTTTCAACATAATATAACCATTGGCCCAATTTAGTCCAAATTGGGTGAATATGAATCAACTCAAGTATTACTTTAATGTGTAATTCATATTTCATTTACTTCGAGGAGCTTTTTTATTAGCAAAAAATACTGTGGACATAAAGTCATATTTATTTTGAGCAGTTCAATCAGGGACATTGCTGATAAACCGCAGTGGATTGGGGACCTTTTGGGGATATAATCTCGTTGTCGGGTACGACGGCATAAGCCTAGGTCATTCCTCGGAGTCAGATGACCAGGCAATCATTCATCAGAATATTGGTGCTTCATTCTCTGTCCCCTGCAGCCTACATGTGTCCTTCAGCAAGAGGCTGAATCCCAAATCCTCCCACTGGCTTTTCCATGGGTCCATGAGGGGTCACTGCTCCTGATTAGGAGTTGAGCAGATCAATGTCACTCATTATAAACTGGGATTTATGCTTTAAAATAGAGAAAACCCTCAAGAGAGCACAGACCTCTTCAAAGTAAAACAAGGTTTAGGAAAAAGATTCCTCCATTAATGTCGGAGTTATTGCCAGCCAGTAAATCTACTGACAACTCCAACAATCTCTCTGAGTATCTCTTAAATACTCTGTAGCTGGTTGTTTCCTGTTCGTTCCACTTCAGCATCTCTGTTCAGCCCACTGAGCCCCCAGCCTCCCCACCCCCCCCAAAGGGACATCAAAGGAATCACAGGAACTCCACACAGCTTATTATATTATTCTATTTTAAATGCTGCAAAACACATAAGGTCACCAAAATTTAATCACTTCTAGATTAAACCGTTACCTTTATTAGCATCTTTTTTTTTAACTGCAAATGCTTTGCATAAAATGGATAATGGTCGTCTTTCAGCTGGCTGAGAAACAGACAAACAAGCCCGGTGATGTTTTTAAAAAAAATAATAACAGCCTATCCAGTAAATTCGGATATTAAAAAGTTGTATTTATTTTACGAAGCCAAACTCGGCAAATAATCGGAAAACTTATCTCTCAAGGCAATTCATTTTCGTTGGACAAAGCTGCATTCCTCAGTGCCTGTGAAGGATTTGCATTTATTTTCACACAGGATTTTATTAGTCAAACTTCTTCAGACTGTCCTTGTGGCTTTGTCTGCTAAAGCTCACACTCCTCCTCCTATGATTTATTGCACGAGTGCGGCTCTTATAAATTACTGCACGCCAGACCCACAACCACTCATATCTCTCATTCCATTCTGCTGCACGCATCGAAAACGTTTGACCGTTATCCATGCTGGAGAGAATTAAAACATACACAAGTGTTAGCTTCATGCTCAGTGTCGATTTCATATTTTAGCTATCAGACATAATTGAAGCGCAATCGCGTTTGGTTGAAAGGAATTAATCAATATTTCACTGTGAGATACTTTAGGTTACTTCTTAATCTCATGCTGGGATGTAGTTATCAAGCAATAACTTAGCATAAAAGCAAGAAACAGTGGGAAATAAAAACATAAAATGGATTAAAAAGTTAAAAGAAAAACCACACTATCATTCATTAGAGTGAATACCGGTCCATCTACGTCAGGACTCATTCAGCACCTGATTGATTCTGCGACTCGGGTAGCCCACCAGTCGTTACCGTTGTTTCTCGTCTATGTAATTTCGTGTGAAGGTTTTTTTTGCACTTTTATATGTAATGTTCTTGGGAATTAACGCCTGCCGGGACAACGGACGTACCCTGAGCCAACATGGCGTCATTACCGGGAGAATTTCCTTCACCTGGGAACTTCTTCTACCTCTGTGATCATCCTCACATGGCGTGGAGGACAGGAAATATACCAATTTAACTTTTCAGTGAACACAAGAAGAAGACAAATCGTCGGAAAAGAGTAAGAAGGGGCGTAATATATACTACACTGAGAAAATCCGAGTCTTAACGACCGTTGTTGTTTCCTCCGCTACCAACAGTCCTCTCTAACCTGCAGTCTATCCACAATAAAGTGGACGAGCTGGAGGCCCGGGCCAAACTTACTCCTCATGGAAAGGAATCCTGCCTTCTTGCTTTTACTAAAACATGGCTCAGTGATACAGACCGGGATGAGGAGCTGTCATTGAGTGGGTTCGGAAGCCCATTTCGAAGATCACAAACAAGCGATGTGGAAGGGGTTACGTCAATCGAAGGTACTGTTATACCGTCGTAGTCCAGGAAAGAATGTCCCACCACTGACATTGAACTTTTGTCCATTTCTCTCCGTCCTTACTACTTGCTAGTTTAAACGGTTGTTTTTCCGCTGTCGTTCACATCCAGGAACCAACGCATCCGCGGCTACACAGCTGATCGTCGACGTGATGCACAGGCCGGACTCAATCTGCCCGGATGCCCCCACATTTTATTCAGGCAGATTTGAATCTCTGCTAGTTAAAGAAAACCTTGAAGACGTGTGAACAGTATTCATAGTCTTGTGCGAACACACAAAAGAAGTCCATGGTTGATCTGTGTTATGGTTCTGTGGTCGGCGCTTATAAATCTCTGCCCATGTCTTCCTTCAGTACATCATACCGTAACAGTTTGTTTCTTGCTCCTGTGTACAAACCCTCCTTCAGGCGCTTAGAGCCTGTAGAGAGAACGGTGAAGTGCTGTTCTGAGGACAGCAGCTCATCTCTCCAAGCTTTTATGATGCTGTTGGAGACACCACTGAACTGTCAGACACCTTTTCATCTATATTACCTTGTATGTTGACTCAGTTATCCTACCAAAAAGGTGGAGTTTAGACAAGAGTCTAAAGAAGACTGTTTCCAGAGAAGTATGAAATGAAATACTGAAGGCTAAAATAAAGTACAGAAGAAAAATAGAGATGCAGTATGGTAGTGGCAATCTTAGAGCAGCCTGGCAAGGTATTAAAACAACGGCATCCATTAATCAATATACTAATTAGGGAAAACAACCCATTAGTGTAATTGGGGTGAAGATTTGGATTTACCGGATATTTGTATCTCATTTTTCTCTCGTTTCGAAAGAGCTGACTTTTCTGAGAATGTCTGCTTGGTCAAAGGTTGGCTTGCACCTCAAAAGGACATTGTGATATCCCAGGAATTTGTCACACTTTTATTAGAAGGGGTTGACGTGGGGAAGGCTGTAGGCCCTGAGGCCTTTCTGGGGACGCACACTGCGGTTCTGTGCTGACCAGCTCTGTGAGGTTCTTACAAAACTCTTACAGATGTGTCCTGAACATGGGCAGATTCCTGTCTGGAAAACGTCCACTATCAAACTAATTCCTAAATCTCTTAAAAAGGAAAGTGACTTCAGACCAGTTGGACTTTCTTCCCTTGTTATGAAGCTTTTCTAAAAAAGGTCATAAAAGATATGGTGGTCTCCCTTACAGATGAGAAATGAGACCGAAGTCTCATGGAAGAGTTTTATTTGCAGATTTCTCTTCTGCTTTTAATAGGATTCAGCCTCACATTTTAATTGACCACATTTCGTTTTGTTTGAAATTCACTGATCAGTTTTTACTGTTGCTTTTAGATTTCCTTACAGATAAAATCCAGGAGGTTCTGGTGAACGGACGTATGTCCAAGCTTCCGAGTAAGGTCCAACCCAATGTTGTGTCCTATCACCGTTACTTTTTATATCGTACACAGACAGCTGCAGAACGTCTCAGGGAGGCGGTTATATTGTTAAGTTCTCGGATGACATCGCCCTCACGTCTCTCCATCAGGGCCCAGACGTGGATCATGGTCCTGCCTTACCAGCTCTTGTCAAATGTTGGGATGATAAAATCCTGGGTAACATCCTTGTTTTGGGCGTTCTTTTCGTCCAAAACAAAGGAGTTAATATTCAATTTTTGGTAGAGTAATGAAACCCTAATAGCAATCATTATTCATTTTGAAAAGGTTGAAATTGTTGACTCGTATAAATATCTGGGCTCTTTGTTCCATTCACAGCTTAAGTTTGATGTAGGGACAGAACTGATTGTGAAATGAGGGCAACAAAGGATCCATTTAATGAGGAAACGTCATTATTTTTGAGTTCAGGACACAATCCTGTGTTACTTTTATCAATCATTTAATGAAAGTCTTTTAACCTTTTCATTTACCTGCTGGTTTAACGGGTTGTCTGCAAGGAACAAAAATAGCCTGAACAGTATGGTCAAAGTCTGCTCCAAGATAATTGGAGCTCAGCAAACAGACCTGGGCTCCATTCGGGAGTAACAGGTGCCTGATAAAAGGGAAAAAATGATCGGCCAACCAGATCTTGTTCTTTCGACTTTATTCTCCCCGATGCCTTCAGGCCGATGTTACGACGTGCGCTTGAGGAGAACAAACCTCAATTATTCCTTCAGCTGTTAAGCTGCTAAACGCAGACTTATTTGAAATGACTTTTACTTTAAAGTAGAAATGTTTTCTTTTTTAATCAATATTAGTGTTATCAACTCATTTTCAATGACGTGTTTTATTTATCGCTTTTATTTATTTATAGTAACTTGTCCCTGATACTGTTACATACCTTGAATAAGTTTCCTCTGACATTTCAACTTTATCTGGTTGTCCGTTGACGTTGAATATATGGACTGGACTGAAATCTCCGTTTGAGATAAATACAGTTGTCTGAACTGAACTGAACTGAACTGCTTACTGTAATTATCTGAAAACAATGTCGCACCAATCGGCCTCGGTATTTTGTGGAGCTTCTCAGAACCCGATTTAGTCCAAATTCAGGACATATGAATCAACTGAAGGAGATCTATCTTGTAAATATCATATTTTACTCTGGTGCTTGATATTTTAGTACCTACATCGACCCTATTGGGATGAAGAACTTGGTTGATGTTGGGAAAAGGCAGTTGTATATTTCTGACACTGGGGGAGCTTTATCTCCAAAAGGTTTTGGGTCGTAACTTTGCGACCTTTGTTCCGCATTTTTCCAAATTTGGTGCATATGAATGGATTTACGGAAATCGATCTTGTATATATACTGTATTTTACTCTAATAGTTCATATTCTTCTCACCAGGAGGAGCTTTTTTACAAAATAACTTCTTCGGATATAACTTCTTAATCGTTAGTCCAATTTAGTCTACGTTTGGTCCATATGAATTAACTCAAAGAAATCTATCTTGTATACATATTATATTTCAATCTAATAGTTTATATTAAACTAACTAAGGGACGACTTATTTTTGGAATAACATTGTTTTTCAGGCTTAAACTCCTAATTATTGGTCTCATTTAGTCCAAATTTGGTGAATAAGAATCGAATCCAGGAGACCTGTCTTCTATATATCATATTTTACTGTAAAGGCTCATGTTTTCCTCAATAGTCGGAGCTCTTTTTAGAAAAAATACATTTTTTTTTGGACATAATTCCATATTTAATTTGAGGTGCTCAATCACAATGCAGTGGGTGGGGGAATTTTGGGGATATACCCTTTGTGTCGAAGACGACAGCTTAGGCCTAGTCAATAAGTTTAAGTTGGAAATACTTTCTTAATTTACCGTTCCTGGTTCCTGACAAATTTGACTCTTTTTGTCGTGGACTGTCAAGATAGATTTGTTGATGAATTTCAAAAAATGACTAGAACTAGTAAAACATAATCAAATGAAGTATTTTTTAACTTAAATTGAAACTTTAGCTGTCAAACATTAATCACTTGGACCTGTGACATGAAATCCTCTGGTCTACGTCGGAAATCTATATGATTATTGATTTTTTTGTTATATGCTGATGGAAAAACCAAAGAAAAATGGGTTTAAATTAGAAACCTAGTTATTCCATTAGATATATGTTAAAATAGTCTGTAAAAGAGCGCTACAGTTATTCCACTTTTTTCATTGCGGTAAACAGCAGTAACTCTTTGGAGATAATATACAGTTAAACTATAATTAGCAATCATAAACACAATGGACCTGAAGTAACTGATAGATCCTTAAACCATCTTTTTGAGCAGGTGAATTTAAATTAAGGCCACGATGCGCCTGACTGTCAGATCGTAACATCATTTTATGTGTTCAGCCATGAAGAATCACTCTGGAGGGACTATAAATTACTGGCCTATGTCTACTTGCATTTGCTATTCCCTTGTATCCAATAAAGGCTCTTTCTTGTGCCCGCTCTCTAATAAATCTCGATAAGGTATTAACCATCGCACAGGGAGCCAGTCAGGAGAAGCGAAAGCGTCCACCTGCTGCTGAGTGTGTTGGACTGGATCGTTAGATAGAACAAGGGATATGTGGTGCCCAGCTGTTGATGGAGTAATATCGGAAGTTCTGTTTGTTGCTTGAGTTTTTGTTTGGTGAGGTAGCCATGTTTGACGCCGGGACTTTCTAGCCATAACCTTGAATGATCCTGGATTTATTTTTTACTTCCTTCCTTCCTCCCTGATCTGATTTTAGATCAATGTTGATTCCCTACTGTAGCCTGAAGCGATGTCACTCAAGGAACTGCCTACAGATCTACTTTTCTTTTACCCTCCAGACCCTGTATGAGAAACTTATTATTTTTTCTCCTCACTAACAGGAATCCTCACAGGGCGCCGGTTGAAGTTTGCATGGTCCTAACTCTGCCCCTTTCAAATGACCTGACTGACTTCGCAAGAAGTATCGATCAGTTGCAAATCCTCGTATTCCCATATCAAAAAAACCTCCTCTTAACCTTTTGAGGTTCGGAGCCTGAGCAGGCGATGTAACCAGAGGTAAGGTCAAGCGCTGGTCTGTATGTGGGAAGATGTGACGGCAGGGACGATTCCAAGATCAGACCTTTAGGGAGGTTCCGCTCCTATGCATGTATCCACTGTGAATGGAAAAAAAAATCCGTCGGACAGATCTGACTTTACCACTTCTCTCTCCACATCCGTCTTTTCCTCTTTGCACAGAGAATCACACAAAAATACATATTATAAAGGTAGAAAATTAAATCTGAAGATCTCATCATAAATAAAGAAAAAGCTTTAAGTAGGCGGAAATGTGAAATAAAATCGCTATATCAGTAAATATCAGTACGAAGTTATGAGTGAATACGACACAGTTCACTAAAACTTATACCTCCAGAAAACTTAAGCACCTGGTAAGTTCCATATTTTGCCATTGAAGTAATACCTTCATACATCAAAACGACAATAAAGGTTTCTACCATATGAGACCATATGGTAGATTGGGCGAAGGGGGGAGATGGGAATGTGGGGGGAGATGGGAATGTGGTTCCAGGAATGGCGCCAGGCAGAGAGAGTCTTATTAGCACAGGTTTATTGTATTGGTATGATTGATCACCCTCCCTTATTTACAGTACAGTGCCGGACCTCAGAGGCAGTCAGAGATTGACAGAGTCTGAAGGCTGACTGTAGAGAACAGAGCCTAAGAGCTTACAAGGTCATTAACTGTTCAAATGTTTATTTATGTGTGAAAACAAAAACTGTCAATGCATTGAATTTTGACTTAATGAGCCGTTTGCAGAAATTTCTCCCTGTGCCGGCCGCCTGTACTTAGATATGCATGGCTTTATCTTTGAGATAGGCATATGTTACTGATGAGATCAAGCAACAGCCCTCTGGTACAGGACTGGTTGGCGCGAATGACCGGCTCTCCCCCGTCTTTGGCTGGAGGAGTGGCATCCTGAGGCAAGTTTCAAAGAAAGACATTCAGAGAGGACGGTACAGTTGATAAAAAAACATGGCTGTTTACAAAGTTATTTCAGTCCACAGATGGCCCACACACTCTGTCTATGACCTTCCGCAGTTTGTTTGTCAGTCGTCGTGAGCTGAGAGCAAAGACATGGTAACATCTCAAGAGTTGGTCATTGTTACACTGATGAAAAACTTAGGAAGGAAAAGGCAAATCAAACTCACAACCAGCACAGAACTGGGAAAAGGCAAAAGATTTATTATTAATCATCTTCAGCCTTACAGTATTGTTTACTAAGGTTTTGTTCATACCCAATAGTTTGGGTATGGGTATACCCCGCTTCTTTGGTCCGTTTCAGATGCCTGAACCATACATTGTTTCATTTTTAACAAAGGCAAAACTCAAACGGACTATTATGGAAACAAAAGTCATGGGCACGAAAATGCCGTTAAATTAATGGTCAATCCAAACTTAGGTCAAAAAGCTCCTAACTTCTATGTGCATCTCGCTTGTCTTGATCTGTTGTGCACACCAACGGACTTCAGCAGGCCGCGCATATCTACGTCTTGTCAGACAACATGTTAAATAATTGAATAATACTTGCCTTCCCTCGGAAGACATTCTGCAATCAGAGGAACTGGCCATAGAAGGCAGCTAACTAATGAGACCCTAGCACGACTTGTTATGTTATAGAATCCATGCGCCTCCTTCAATGAATTAATTCAGAGTGAATGCCTGTACGGCTCTATAATATCTACCGAACACAGCCTGCATAAATTTCAATACAAAGAAAGTTGCTGCCTTATGACCAAGAATAAATAACATACCATATTAGGAATATGTAGCGTTTAATATGATGCGTATTTCCCGTCGCACAGCACTGATATTACCTGAGGACCTCGTGTGATTCAGAAATTACAACCCCACGTCTTTGTATAACGTGCCGCCCATTCGCACAGGATAAGTGAATTCTGTATTTTATTAGAATTTTCTGCCCAGATTTTTTGAAGGCTCTGCATGAAACTCGCTGCTTTAACCAGGTCAGCTGTCAGCACCTATGGGTGCTTCTGGGGCAGGCTCGGCTTGAGCCCACCTCTGAAACTCTTACTCCCTAGGCTCAGCAGGAGAGAGCCCCTTCCCTCGGGTCCGACGCAAATCCCTGATATCCAGCCTTCCTCTGTGTGCAGTACCCCCTTCAGCACCCACCACTGTGTTAATAGAGCTATGGTGGCTAAATTACAGAGGATTTTTTTTCTTTCACAAATTATAGGCATGGCTCATTCATAAGTGCTTACTATCCCAGACGTCTTCTCTAATTATTACAAATTTCCACAGGTACTAATGTAATACCATTCCGGTTCGAATACGTAGTGTTGAACCGAGTACTACGTTTGCTCTGTAGTTCTCGGTTGCCTCAGAGGTCAAGAAAACAGCCTGACGGTCAGATCTGCCCATTAAAGTTCCTGTATATGAGGACAGTCTGAGCACATTCATTTTCCCTCTTTGAATTCATCTACTGATTAATGACATTTGATTGGAACTGATTCATTCTGTTATAAAAGTTATCTGCTGAAATACCCAGACCCCTCAGGCTCATTCAATCAAAATCTCGATGGGTAACGCCTAATGGGAATTACAATAATAAAAAAAGAATAAAATAAGTTATTGTTATTGCTAGCCCAGTCACAAATGGGTTACAAGCAAGTTTACTTCTAGTGTCGGTCCAAAACCTGGATAAATGGGAAGGATTGCATCAAGAAGGGCATCTGACGTAAAACTATCTAATGGTGGAAGCTGACGAAGAAAGGCTGTGTGAACTTCCGGAAGGAGTGTAGATGGGTTCTGGGCGATAGTGAAGAACTGCCGGATGACATCTTGAAAGAGAAAAAAACTGACTCACTGTTTAGAATGAAGAGGGGCAGGAGAGTATATACAAGAACCTCGATTGCTTCAGAAAGTGTTGGAAAGTAGGCAGAAATACAAAGAGACACAGTGAAGATTGAGGTAGCAAAAGCTAAACAACAGGCCTTTGATGAGTTGTATGAAAGGGTGGAAACGAAGTCTGCGTGGATTCTCATTCGTCCAGGGCATCGGGGATTTCATACCTCCCGTGAGTGTTGTTACATAGAGAGTCGTTTGCAGTTGGCTGTTCCTCTTGGAGGAGATGTGAAACGTCTTCAAGTCAAAACAGAAGTCCAGTAACTTTGTATTCAACCCACATAGATGGACACAAAGGAAGGGGAAAAGGACTTGTACCAATTGGCGAGTCAGAGGGATGGCAATGGGAAGGTTGTGCAGCAGCAGGGGCGGTTCTAGCTTTTGTGGCGCCCTGAGTCAACCCCCAATTTTAACAGGAACAGAGAAGGTTTCTTGATCTGGAGAGAGGACATGCAGTTGGTTGGTGTGACAGAGGAAGATGCAGAGGACAGGGCAAAGATGGAAACATGATCAGCTTTGGGGACCCATAAAGGTAACAAGCCAAAAGAAGAGCAACGTAGTTATTGTTTCTGTCACAGCTCATAGAAATACAATTTAGTATTTTTTCATCAAGGTTCAACTTTTCTGTGCATTGAGCGACTGTAACTACACTTTGGGAGGTTTTACATAGTTAAATTGTTGGCTTGTTTATTCAACAGTAAAACATAATAATGTTTGTGGGATTAGTGTGAATTGAGTTGAATAAGTCTGTGTTTAAATCCCATTGGTTTCAGCTTCTGTATTTGTTGATTTTTCTATGTCTGGCGCTGCAATATTCTAATTCTGTCAACGGAGGACTTTTTTTTATTTTTTCGTCCTCTTTTGTTTTCTCAGCTGTGCGCTCAGCCAGTGTTTCACTGTCTGCCATTGTTTCATGCTTTGATAGGCTCTTTCAATCCTGCTGTGTGCCGCATTCTCAAACATTAGGCTCCATCAACATCCTATTTAAATAAGGGATTTTTTATTATAGCCGGTGTCTGTGAAAGCTGTACCTCATTGTTTTGTGCCATGATAAAAATTCACTACATATTCATCAGACTGAATGCAGGAAGATGTCTACACCTGTGGCCCATCCATTCATCGGTCTGCCCTGCTTCCTGTCTCACCAGGGGAGCCTTAGATCCTGAGTGGTGCTTCTGCAAATGGAGTTCAAGATGTCCTTTAAAGATCATCAGAACCAATATGACGATATACAGTATTCTGCTTATGCTTGTGTATATACCCAGATCAGCCAAAACATTGTAAGCACCTGCTCAATATTGTGTAGGTCGCCTTTTTGCTGCTAAAAACCGCTCTGACCATTCAAGGCATGACCTCAAGACACTGAAGGTTTACTGTGGAGAAAGTGCAACGAGCACTTGGTTGAGCACAATGGATTTTTATGTATCTTTGATGGATGTTTGCTATTGCTGGCTTTAGATTGATGTTGTTGGTCTGGTGCGATTGTGGTCGTGCCTTTGGGCCTGTATGTTTGCATCCAGCAGCTTGGCTTGAATCTTGGCGGAAACCCTGATGAATCCTGATTGTGCTACTTACTTTTGAGGGTTTTGTTGCTTTTTTTGGTGGTCGTATGCGTAAATGTTACTGGTTGTTGAGAGAATATTATTTAGTGATGACAGTTATTTGTGATGCAGCATAATGTCATTGTGTATAATAGTGGTGAATCCTTGATGGGGTCAGTGTGCGTCTATGAAGTTAGTTTATATCTTTCATAGGTGTTGAACCTCATTAGAACCATTTTATTCCACCAAAATGTTACTGTCTCTTTAAACATGGACTGGTTACGTAGTCTGACAATGGCCTGTTTCTGTAGTGTCTCCTTATGAATATTATATTCAATTTATTCAAAGAGATACCCCTAAATGTGACACACTGGACCTTTAAGGAAATGGATATCTAAAACAAAATTGATGTTTGTCTGTCTTTAGTTGGGTTTACTGCACCGGGAATCGTGTGTACATGTTCGACCTTGCATTAACAGAGAGCTACTAACATGACTAACATCTACAAATGCTTCCATAAATATTTAGAGATGTTACATTCTTGGTCTCATGTGAGTGTGGTGATGTGTTCTCAACTATGAGAACACACTACCTGCACCTCGGGAGGGGAAATAATGTCCATCTTAGCATCTTATTAGAGCCGCATAGATCAATACGTGTCCATGAGCAACATTTCATCTGTGTAATATCACAGTGTGGAGGTGTGGAGCTTCACTTCAATTTCAAGGAAAAGGTCTCTTTTTTTATAGGCAAAATCTGAGAACAATTATTCTGCGGGACATTTTGTTTTTTCCAAGATGATGAAATATTTTCAGGGGATAAATTTAGCATCTGGAGATCATACCAATACTTGGATTAGCACTGCAATACAAACTTGTGTGCATGTCAGCCAGAAAGAACAGTTTTCAATAAGGATCAGTTTTGCTCTTGAGATTATACCTCAAACTGTGATGATGAGGATTAAAGGTGGATTAGGAAACAATTTAAAATACCTTCTGTCATATTCATAAAATTTACAAACTCAACAGTGGCTGCCTCATCTGTAATATTTCAATTCATGGGTTATTAGTGGTGCCAAATAGGAAAAATTATTAATGAGGGGTGCAGACGAGTTTTGGATTTTGCTTTGGGTCATATAAACAATTAATAAATCTTGGAAATCCAGAAATGTTGAGAAGAATAACAGTTTCTCGAATACCAAATAAGTCGCAAGTTATTTCACAAGATCCAGGAACTTATCGGTTATCTTTGGCTTCTGACTGGAATTCTTATCACGGCTTTTATTTATTTTTAAATTACTCAGGGCAGTTCAGACTTAAGGTTTTGATATTTGACTCCTCATGTCATCCTTATCTGTTTGTTGATGAATAGCTTATTACAAATATATATTTTTATATTTAAAAAGTGTATATAGATATAGATCGGATGTCCATCCATCCATCCAGAATTTACAGACATCTCTCTCCCCAAAAACACTCTCCAGCTCATCCTGGGGGATTCCGAGGTGGTCCCAGACCGGATGAGATATTTAGCCCTCCAGCGACGTCTACCTCAAACTCCCTTCTCAACCGGCTTCCATCGCGACCCTGACACATTCATGAGATCTATCTTGTACTCTATACATATTATTTCACTATAATAGTTCACATTTTACTCATTAGAGAGAGTTTTTTGTGGAAAACACAGTTTCTTGTCCATAATATCTCAACTTTCAAGTCCAATTGTTTTTTTTTTTGTTTTTTTAACCTGTCTGCACATATAGTTATGGTTATTTTGAAAAACAGGAGACACATTTCTTAATAATACATGCCTTTTGATCTTGGAACAAACAAGGGTTTTTGTTTTTTTCCGTGCGTTTACTTGTGACCTTCAACCGCCCTCTTTGAGAGACTCGCCTCCTACGTTTTATTTGAAACAAATACATTTTTTCTCATCAAAGTGGGGAAGATATACCTTATGTGAAAGAGAAACGAGACAAGGCAAACAAGGACGAAAAGACATTGAGTCAAGTCGGCGGTTATGCTAAGGTCATGCTGTTAATATCAACGGGCTGTGTGGGGATTTGTGTTTCATGCACTCTCTCAGTCTTCTGTCAGTCCAGAGGTTAATGAGTCCTGAGAACCGAACACCGAGCCGTGATGTTGACCCCGAACTCTGGTTCAGCCGCTGCTGGTGGCCCCAATTAACACTGAAGATCAGGTCGGAGTAGATACTTTCGTGTTGGGCCAGGTTCATGCAGCAAGAGCCCAGCAGTGCACAAAGCCGTCTCCAGGGTCAATTAAAGGCCGGACAGTCCCACCAGGCCGCGTGAACATCCAGGCCGCGGAGCCCACAGTGCCACAGCGGCTCAGGAACCAATAACAGCCCCGGTGCTAAGGAAGAACCCCAACCAGCACCGCAAAAGTGCACAAGCATGCCCCGTGTGGGGCATGGGGCCGGAGGAGCCCCCGATGGACACCCCATCGCCAAAGTCATTGGTGTAAACCACTGAGCTGCATGTGTCATATTTAATCTGAGGAATTTAATCAGTGGGACTCCTTGTAAAACGCAGGGGATTGGGGGCTTTTCGGGGTCATGGACGACAACGTAGGCATAGTTTAATCACATGGAAATACTTTCAGCAATTTATAATTTTTTTTGTTTGGGAAGTAACGATCTAAAGTGAAATATCAAGAATTATAGTAAAATATGACAAATATACGTTAGATATCATTGAGGTGGTTCATATGAGGTAAATTTGATGTTACGTGATGAAATTATGTTCAAAAAACAGGTTTTTTTCTAAAATCCTCCCAGAAGTGAGGTGAAATCTGAACCCTTATGGTGAGATATAATATATATAAGCTAGATCTACTTAAGTCCATTCATATACAACAAATTTTTTCCGTAATCGGCCAACTGTTGGGAAACTGGTGGAAATACACAACCGACCTTACACAACAATCAGTCCAGTTATTCTTCACACCAAGGTCAATGGGAAAATGTGTTATTACGAGTTATTGCATGAACACAAATCATTGGTATACCAGGTATATAATTAGTGTCAGTGTTAAGAAATGATGTTGGTCAGATTTAATGTAACTGTATTGGGTCTAATTTATTAGTGTTGATTCGACTGAGTTACTTAATATCTGACTTAGATGAGCTCCAACTTATTTAATTAAGGTTGATTCACCTTATTTAATTGGAAGATTTGGTCCAACTAATTTTTCCAGTAGGAAACTTACCATCGTTGTTATAGTGCCCATCTCTTGAGGGGGTCCTCCTCCATCCCCCTCCCTACCCCTCCCTTGTCTGTGTGTTTGAGTGGCAGTACATGATGGCGTTGACCGGTCATCTGGTACTGCCACCTCAAACACAACCTGGTTGCCACCTCCACTTTTCCCCAGATCCTCAACCCATCCCTGTTGTAGATATATCATTGGTTTATTTTTGGTACTATCGAGGACTCTTGATAAAATGTTATTTTACTCTCTGAATAATTTGAACTCTCCTCCTTCTCCAGCTTCCTGGTGTCTCGACCTGCCTGCTAGGCCTGCCACTCGTCCAGCCTGGTAAAGATCTGGATCTCAACCTCAGCCTCGAACTTCACTGCCTCCTGGAGGAGATCACTAAACATTGAATTTATCTGCTGGTTTGACTTGTTGGATCTCGACGCCCCTACAAATGAACGATAGTGTAGATCACTATTACTTAGAAAAGATTATGCCCTAATTCACTTGATCAATAAGTTTTCCTATCCATCCATTCATTTTCCTCTGCTTGTCCAGGGTCAGGTCGTGGTGGCGGCAGGTCAAGCAGCAATTCTAGATGTCCCTCTCTCCAGCAACGCTCTCTAGTTCCTCCTGGGGGATCTTGAGATATTAAATCCCTCCAGCAACTTGCGGGTCTATCCGGGTATCTCCTCCCATTTGAACTGGTTGCATCCGGATCGTAAGCTTGACCCCCCTTCTACTGTCTCCTGTTGATGTAAAGTAGCAGCAGGTCTACTCTGACTTCATCACTCTCCTATCTCCTACCGCTAAGGCTGAGTAGAGTCACAATTTGAAGGAAGGCAATTTTGGCCATTTTTTAACCACGATGGGCCGATAAAACGGCAGAATTGCTGTTGATGTCCACCTCATGGTCCATTTTCCCATCAATAGACCCTTTGCTTGAAACAGCAACTCACCTCCAACCTGGATTGAGCAATCTAATTTCCCAACCTTGGCATACAAATTTATTTTTACACCCCCGAAAAGTCGGGGATATGAAGTGTTTTCGGGAGACTTTGGTTGTATATTTCTGACACTGTGGGGAGCTTAATCTCAAAAATTGTCAAGCCATAGTTTCACAACGATTGGTCCGATTTAGTCCAACTTTGGTGCAAATGAATCAACTCAATGAGATCTATCTTGTATACATTATGGTTTACTCAAACAGTTTATATTTTACTCACTAGAGGGAGATTTTGTACGAATAACACTGTTTTTCGGCCGCAAGCTTCTGACTGTTTGTCTATTTTGTCCAAATTTGGTCAATACCAATCGGCTCAAGGAGATCTATCTTGTACATAATATTTTTTATCTAAAAGTTTCACTCACAAGGGGAACTTTTTTATTGAAAAATACTGTTTTGGACATAACTTCACATTCAATTTGAGGAGTTCAATCAGGCGGGTTGGTTATTTACCGTAAGGGATTGGCGACTTTTTTCAGGGGTTCATACTCTTGCTTTTGGGGACGACGGCATAGGAACACTTCTTATTTTGTGTTGCACTGTTTGAAATCAAACACATCCACCTTCACTCATTGCCCTGTATGAAAAAAAGAACGCACCATTATGGAACTGCTTGTTTCAAAGAGCCACTTCCTGTTGCATTCAGTGTTGAGATCCCAGATGAAACACACGCAGCCGCTCTCACATTCATCTCCATCAAACTGGAAAAAGGGAAGCGAAATCACAGCAGTCTGAGTTCCTTATGAAGTCATCTTCGAAACCGCAGAGTGAATCAAAAATAGAATACATCTCAATCAGGCGAGGGAGGCGTCGCGGGAATGAAGGAGGGGAGAAGGTATCACGGATGAGAGCGAGGGATTCATCAGGAGAGCAAGTGAGGCAGCCTGCCAGGCTGCAACAAGCAATCCCAGAAAATCCCTTTCACAGGAATCCTGGAAATCCTGCTAAATTTCTGCATTAGCATCGCCGCGTCTTAGCCGTAATGTTACGGCAGGGGCTGTCAGAGTCGGTGAGGAATGTAAGAACATAATGAAGGGATAAAGAATTCAGATCGCGCCTGCATTATTCATGAAATGAGTAACAGAGCAGACGGATTGGTTTGTCACAATTTGACATGGAAAATAATTAAACTCAAACGAGGATATCGGGGTGTTTAATAAGAGACTGACGGCTGAAGGTGTTTGCTGAGCTTCTCCGTACGGCTTTTGGTGAGTTGAGGTGTGCCACGTACGAGGAAGAATGACAAGACCGCTGAACAAGCCAGACCCTAAAATCAATATTAGATGATTCCAAAAAAAACCTGGGTTCAGGTTATTACACTCATCTGGTTGTGTTCATTCGGAGAAGTTCTCACTTTCTCAAATAGCTGCATCCAAAAAAAGATTAATGGATGTAAATAAACTGTAATAAGAGAATTTTTTGATTGCTAACATTCCATTAAAAAGAGTAATTTGAACTTAAATTGTTATTTTCTTCTTTCTTTTTGCAGTGTCTTCTAGCCTCATTTTAAAGTTTACTCTACTTTTGCTTTACTTTGCAAAATTGATTTTAAGAGAAAAAGGAAAGCAGTTGATGAAGAAAAAAAAAGTATTCAACTGGTAACAAACAATTCAGGTAAGTTTTTTCAAATTACATGTTACACAATGGAAAGATTCCATTTAATTTAGTGTTGCCAGTTGAAGCATTTTTTTTCATTTATTTTCAGTTTATCAAAAATTCTCTTTTTACAGTGTGGCGTCAAGTTTTTATTTTACCACATAAAAGATTGCAGAAATGTAAAGTCAAGGCTTCAGACAGAAACTCTGCTGTAGAACTTTTAATAAAAAAAGTTGCCTCATTCATTTAAAATAATAAAATAAAAATTTCATTGACCTTTAAAAAGACGTTTCAACTGGAAATAAACAATTTAAGTTAGTCAAGTGGAAAATAAATAATTTCCCAAAACTTAATAAACAATTCTCTTTTTTTTTCTTTAGTGATTGCATTTGCGATCAAATTGCACCATAAAAAAACGTTTCTGACGAACCCAAAAAATTGTTTCACATGGTTACATACAATTCAACTATGAATTTCCAGGTTATATTTTACACTTTATTTAATTTAGTGTTACCAGTTGAAGTAACCCTTTTTTTTTAACAGTGTATGGAAGGAATGTAGTTATTATAGAATATTTTTCATTGTTTGGAGGAAGGTGACGGATAGGAAGGGTGACTGCTGCGTAAATCCAGTGTATTATGTGACAAAATGTAGTCAAAACTGAAGTTTGTGGCTGCATATATTTAACTGCTAATGTTTATTATGAAATTGATTATTAATAGTGACCCTGACTCTAAAGCAGGAGTGGAAAAATAATACAATTAGCTGAGTTTTCAAGTGCTTACAATCATGAGTTCTCTTCACAAATGATCAGAAATACACATTAAACATCAATATTCCATTATAATTTGTTTTATTTCATTGTTTGACAAGCTGCCAACCAGTTGTTTTGTGCTTACATTAACATATTTAGCGATCATTAAACAGGCAAATGCGTTTTGTGCCCGTTTCACCTTTAAAATGTGGTGGAAATGAAAAACCAGTTAGTAGTTTCATTAAAAAAAAAAAATTTTAATATCAGAGCCAAGAAGAGTATTTTATGAGTCTTCCCACTCATGAATGTTTTTGGATTATCGCTTTCAGAGCTGCAGTGGATAAGAATGTTTCTTTTCATTATTCAATTTTAAGTAAAATCACCAGAAGAATGCGAAGAAATGACAGGTTACATACATAAAAAAGACATACTTGCAATGGATGCAAGGGTGCATGTATCTCTGTTCCTCTCCTATTGCTGGTAATAAGGATTCATGAATACACTGTAAAAAAAAAAAAAAGAAAGAAAAAGTCATTCTGACTAGGGAAGGTTTTTTTTTTTTTTTTTTTTTACGAAAACCACTGTTTTTCCGTTCATAACTCAAAAAATGTTTCATGGATCATTATCAATTTTTATACAGCCACAGACCTCTGCGAAAAAGAACTAAATTAGAACTAATTTAGGGAAACGTGGCTTGTATATGATAACTTTTATGCCCAGAATTTCTCAATCCTTTATCCTATTTAGTCCAAATTTGGTGAACATGAATCTAATCAAGGAGATCTGTAATGTATGTCTAATTGTTCATATTTAACTCAATTAGTGCTTTTTTTTTTCCCTCCACATTTAAGTTGAGCAGTTCAATCATCAAGCATTCCAAGACAATTTTTGCGGAGTATAACACATAACCAAAGTTCAAAAGTAAATGAAACTAGATCAGATTAATAATAATTTTGCTCACGACAAATATTTTATATTTCTTATCAATTATCTGTGCATAATTATGATTTTAACCTCTTAAAATCACAACAGTAAATAATATATCAAGTTCAAATGTTGGCAAATGTTAGGGAGGCAGTCGAGCAGGCTGAATCCCGCTTGTGTCACAACATTTGTGTTAAAGGGCAGTTTTTTCTCGCCATTGTCGCCAAGTGATGCTCAAGGAGGAATTTGTTGGGTCCTGTAGATAATTATATAAAGAGTTTGGTCTAGACCTGCTCCTTTCTGGAAATCAACTTGAGGCAACTGTTGTTGTGAATTGGCGCTATATAAATAAAGATTGATTGATTGATTGAACCTGTTGGTCGGCCCAGTGGCAGCTGGACGTGCAAGGCTCGGTAGTGTTCTCTCTATGGGCTACGACAAAGCCCTGGGAAAAGATTGATGCCAACTGGTCTAAGAGGTGGCAATGAAACAGCAAGTCATGTGGATGAAATGGGAACAGGCTATGGATCGCAAGATGTACTGGTCTGAGCTGTGGCAAGCTGAGCCTCACCGGATCAAGTTCTTGATTGACACGTTCTACCTAGTCCATCCAGTCTCTTATTTTGGGGCAAGGCTGACACACCGTCATGCCCTTTGTGTCTCAGAAAGGAACACCAGAACACATCCACAGATGTTGCCCAAAACCCCTGGGAGAAAGACGCTACACCTGGTGCCAGACTGGGTGCTGAGGGTGACAGCAGAATCCATTTCCAAGGGCATTACCCGATGCAAGCCTCTGCAACCAGCAAGGCAGGCCATTGCCTCTGTCAGACTAGGGGAAAAGCCGAAGCCCCAGCCGAAGGGGGCAGGGGGATTCCTTGCAAGTGGGCAGGCAGATAAAGGTTGACCTAAGGAAACATCTCCGATTCCCAGGGCACATTACCAAAATCACCCAGAGACCAGACATAGTGCTGTTCTCACATTTATCAAAACTGGTGGTCCCGCTGGAGCTGACCGTTCCTTGGAAGGAGCGCATGATGGAGGCCAATGAGAGGAAACAAAGTACAATGACTTAGTGGAGGAGTGCCCGCAGGCAGGGTTGGTGTGCAAGGTGTGTGCC
Source organism: Lophius piscatorius (assembly GCA_009660295.1). NCBI lineage: Eukaryota > Metazoa > Chordata > Actinopteri > Lophiiformes > Lophiidae > Lophius > Lophius piscatorius. The sequence continues at coordinate 66,336 of VRLP01001379.1, forward strand.
ATAGAGGTGGGCTGTAGAGGCTTCGCAGCTCCCTCTCTCTCAGTAAAGCATACAGCCTGCTGGGCATCACCGTGGCACGCCTGAGAACGGCCATCAGAAACACCACAAAGGAAGCTGAGAAGGCCTCTAGATGGCTGTGGATCAATATTGGCGAATGCTACTTTGACAAAAGGGGGGACCTGATACCCTCTCGGCTGGGTCATCTGGGTGAGGACGTATGATGTTGAAACACCCGAAACACCCAATGACCCCAGGTTCCGATGTATCTAATTGCATCAGTAGATTTATTCTTAACTGATATAACACACATACTGTTACATAAGAAAAGTTTTGAATGCAGGACAGTTTTTGGGGCTACTCTGCTATCAGTTTTAGATAGAATTTGCAAAAACGCAAAAAAAAAAAAACGCAAAAGAAAATCTAATATGAAACAATGGGAATTTGCCCAATTTTACAGCTTAATCCGTAACCGTGGCAATGCAGGAACTCTCAATGCAAAAAGCATGTAAAGCATATTTACACCACTACTTTACATAGCAGCATGTAACCACTGCAATAATGTAATGCTGCAAACTTAGTCGCAATGAATACTTAGGTTCAGTGAAACAGTCCAGTTTCACACAGTGAATCAGTCCAGGACCACACAGTTAAACAGTCCAGGTTCGTACATGTGCTTTTATTTGACCATGAGGCACGCTTTATCATTTCTATTATAAAAATAAAATCCTAAAAATACTAATTTTTGGTTAATCGATCCTTTTAATTCGAGTCTTTTCTTGTGTCCAAATCACATTTTGCCATTCCCTGTCTTCTTGTTGACTTGATTAGCAGTAAAACGCTGTAGGTCAGAGGTCAACTCTCTCTATTTTACACACCGACTCCTTCACTGGCCTTTTTCCTCACAGGCAATTCATTTCGTACACAGACAACACTGCCTTACCGAGCCTCTTCCATGTTGGAGAGGAAGATCCTTGAATGGTGTGAGATGTCCAACCTTTTCCCTAATACCGCAAAGACAAAGGAAATGTCCATTGATTTCAGGAAGCTGCCGCCCTTTAAGACCATCTTCGTTAAAGGGGAGCCAATGCAGTCTGTGTTTGTGCTCAAGCTGAAATGGGACGCTTTTATCCTTTAATGTACATTTCAAAATACTTCACTTGTTTCACTGTAGGGTTTATTGAAAGTGTAAAAGGCTGCCACTCTGCATCATCTGTTGGTTAAGCAGTACTTCTGAAAAATACTGACAACAGCCAGTTAACTGTTGGGCATTACATCACCACACAGAAGCAGTTTCCCAATTCCAGGCTTATAACTTACAGCTGTCAGTTCTCTCCTCCGCTGGGGCAAAGGTTGCTGATTCCTTTGTAACGCATGTTTGGATAAGTGACTGTCCCAAGTCCGCGTAAGTCACCACCAATGCAGACTTGATTAAATGGGCAGAGTATGTCCGATTCTGGTGTACCTAGTGGTTGAGGACTTCAGAGTTAGAAAGCTACTACGGCCGTGACTGTACACATTTCAAAAGGCCACCGGTCTGAAAGACCACAGAAATCTGCATGTTGAGAAACGTCCATAGTCACCAACAAGAGAAATGTGATTGTGGATTATGAGAGGCATCCCCTCGCCTCCTCATTTCAGCTTCTCCATTCAAAACGCTGTTAATGTCCACCTCTGTTTACGAGATACAGGTCATATTGTCTTTCCGTCAAGGTTTTAACGGGTAGGATGTCCAGCTGATCTGGACCATAGTCTACTCTGTGTCCTCTTATTGTTTTTGTTTTTTCAAAGTGCAAATTATATCTATATATCTATCAACCAAAAACTAGTTATGGCACCGAAAAGCTACCCTGTAGTTGGCAAGCATCTTTTTTTCTGTTCAGTAAGAAATTAAAACATTTTGATCATGCTAAGAGATAAGTCTTGCTTCCTTTAAATAATTGAGGCCGACTTTGTGTGTGTCTGAAGTAACATCTGCCTAAAACAGCTGAAGCTTCAGGCTCAGGGGCCGGAGCCGGATAATGAAGGAAACAGTGGGGTTTTGCGGTGAAAACTCTGCCGAGCCTTCTGAGGACAGCACCACAATGAGATAATGAACTCTGGGTAGGCATGGGACTTTTTTGGACTAAGACCTGCTCAACTCTTCAGGGGGCCTTGCAGAAGATTTAATCCTCCATCACTATACGGCAAATCTGTTCGCAGTAACACCTCAGCCGACTTTTTTTGAATGGGCTAGTTTTGAGCATCAGTGAAGAGAGATGATATAAACTCTAATCCCAATACCCTGGACAATGAAAGTAATTCATTGTGTCTATTTTACTGCTGTCTTAACACAGATTGGATTTCGTTTAATGCAAAACAGGCCAGACCAGGGGAAAAAAATAAATAAAATTCCTGATTTAATATGCTCCCCACAGTGTTCCCCACTTTTCTTTCTTCTCCTGACAAGAAATGTATGCAAATGACAGCATTTAGGTTTCGCTCGCTGCACCCTGAGGAAATGGCGGAAGATCCTTGAGAGGGTTTCAAATCTTAAGCGAGTCTGTTTAAAAAGCTCCATCCTTGAGCTCCTGCATCCTCTGCCTCCGTGGTGAGCCTCGGATTGCGGAGATGTTTGAGCGACTTTTGAACTCTGTCAAGGATCAGGCTGGACGGTGGCCTGAGCCCTGCATCGGGATGTATTTTCTATCAAATGTGATATTCTGAGGTGAAGCTGGTTGGTGTAGCGAGGCTCAAAGGCTGCTGCTGCTGCTCTTAGAATAAGAAATTCGAGGGCTTATATTGAAACCTTCTGATCAGTGCGGAGTGAAGACGGATGGATGACTGACAGAAATAGAACATTGGATATCTGGCAGGACCCAGACTATTTGCATCATATATTATTACATTTCCACAAAGGTGTACGTGATGTAATTTGATTGGCACTTTAAATGGACTATTTTCCATGACACATTATGATGAAATGTCTCACCCAGAATGGAACACAAGCCTCTCAAAACCTCTTCAAACGGCATGATGCAATCCCTGACTCACCTTCACACTAAGAGCCATCACTTACTCGTGATTGAGAATCTCCCCCTGATAAATAACTACCAATGAGCAAAAATATCAGCTAAAAGTACTTTCCCCTCTTTGAGCACTTCAAAATGAAGAACCACAACTGGCGTAACCGCTGTGTTTATATTCCAGACGAAGTTTCTTATGGCGTCAAGGATAAATTTTAATGTGACAAACATGTAGCTATGGATTCCTGTAGTTTCCAATAAAGTGGCAGCCCTTGAGGCATGTGGGGTCATCACAAGGGGGTGTTAGCACTCAATAAAGTTTACTATTCTGAACGAGAACACATTTTACTGTGGCCACTTTGACTTTTCCTTTCAAAACGGGAAAGAAGTTGTCATGGCTCAGCCATGACCCCAAGAGTGTTTGCATGACTCTCCCTATCTTTTCCCCCTGTCCTTTTCTGCCTCTGTCTCCTTCGGCGGGCATTTGTGACGCATCCCCGTGTTCCTCCGCTGCTCCTGCCAATTCAAATCCCAACGGCCGCACCGATCAGCTTCCAGCCAGAACCCATCACTACCATATGCCCCCGGCTCTCCAGTACCCGGCCAATTAGAAAAATGAAAACTCCTTCAAACCTGACTGTCTGCTTTTGGGTCCATAGTTTAAAATTTTAAACGTAGCAGAATATCCGTATGGCTATTGTTTCGACCCTACCTCTTACCATTCGTTGTCCAGTTCTTGTGCCGATGTGTTCATTGTAGATTCTTTCGGCAACGGTCAGAGGTAAGAATTGGCCCTCGAACCCATCTGTGGCTACCGAGCCGCATACCCAGTCTGTTTGGACCCCTTTATTATCTGATCCAGCGTTTACTTTTTCACAAATTTCTGCTGCAGCAGCTCTTCTAAGGGGTTTGGAAAACATAGTCTAGTCTTTGAGCCCCTCGAGCCGGTTGCTGGTTCAACAGGTGTCCATTTACTTCTGGGGGTTACTAATCAAGACATGAAACGAAAGTTAGATCAGGAAGGCTATATTTGTGCATGCCCTCAACAACACAAAGCAGTTTCCCACTATTTTCAGGCTTCACCAAACCGTTTCCCTCTTTTATCCAATCACAATATGAAAGGTCTTCATTGCCATTGATCAAATGTTCCTCTTTTCTATTAGATTTGCTTTTGGAGCCAAAAACTCCTCAGAGAGTGTCTAAATTATTATTATTTTTTTTAGGTTTTTAGCCTTTTAGTTGTTCTAAAGAAGAGTCCCTTGGAGATTCTTTGTGATTTTCACATCATGTTTCGCTTTTGGCCATCATTTTTGCTCCAGCAGAAATTTGCTCACCACTTCAACTCATCTCCAATCAAATCCTCCAATCATGAGACCATCCCACCACAACAAGCTCCATTCCCCATTACCACCACCAGTGCAGGCTCCAGGGTAAATTATCTTTTATACTATAAGCACCTAATTCTTCATAAAGCTTTCCTTGGTATGTATTTCCTGACAGGGTCTATGGCAAAAACTATTACTTCTAGCCACAATAAATTTTGTCAATTCTCACACTCTGATTCGTTCCCCTTATTATTATCATCACTATCTTGATTGAACCACAGTTTGGAAATTTTGGTCGTCTAGTCAGCACAATCCAGCATCAGTTAAAGCCACTCAGATCCCTGTGCTTTGCACATTTCCCCTGCTTTTAACACATCAATATCAGGAATTAATGTTAATTTGTTACCCAAAATATCCCATCAACTACAGCAAAACGATGATCATTGATATTCACCTGTCATTTGTTATAATATTATGGCTCTCTGCCTACTGCCTTGTATGTATGACTTGTATATACTTGAATAAATAAAGCAGGCTATCTAATTCAGGCCTGTAAAATATAGGTTATCCTCACCCATAACATCCTTTACGTTCCTATTTTAAGATTTTATTTTTTGCTGTGGGAAACATCTGTTGTTTACAAGTGAAGGGAACAACAAATTTATGTAGCTACGTCTCTTCGCTACCCACAGCCTGTAACTCCTCCCTGACACCAGCAGCTCACTGTGAACTTCATTGCCTCAATTGATTACATTTACAATCAGCACTGATTGTACATCCACATAAATTTTGGCAAATGTTCTTTTTAATTACAGCGACTAAGAAGGAATGGCCCACAAGCCAAATGAGTTAAGCATCAGAGACTCTATGATCATATTAGAGAGGACTACCTATTTGCTGATGGAGGCTATTGGGAGCTCCGCTCTATTTAAAACCCACTTGAGTGTTGCCTCTTACTGTGAATTGCACTGCAGAGCAATGATACGAGTGCTGTGTGTGGCATGTGGGACAAACCCATAGGATGGCCTCAAAGCGGATTTAAAGTCACCAAAAGCCTCGAAGCTCAAACAGTGTAGAAGTGGGAATTTAAGTTAATACTTTTTTATCTGATCACATACTGAATATAATGCCACATTTAGATCCAAACAATTTGAAAAAAAAAAAAAAAGGCTTGGATCTTTTTTTTGTCACTTTTTGATCGCATTTACGAAGTATTTGTGAACACTCAATGTTAAATTTTGCATTTCCAAAATAGTGAACAATAACAATAACATTTCCTAAATTAACTGTATTGGAAGTCTATGTTAGCGTTGAGTAGGATATGTATGAGAGCAGTATGACAGAGGTGAGGTATGCAGTACTAGTGACGGATTTGTTCAAGGTGGAGTTGGGACTGCATCAAGGATTGACGCTAAAACCCTTCTTGTTTCCTATAGTGATGGACATGATGACAGATGAGGTCAGGAAGGGGTCTCCATGGATGATGATGTTCGTAGATGACGTGATCTGTAGTGAGAGCCGGGAGCTAGTGGAGGAAAACCTGGAGAGGTGGAGGTATGTGGTGGAGAGAAGAGGAATGAAAGTCAGTTGCAGACAAGGTTGAACCCATGTCTGTGAATGAAAGGGAGGCAGGTGGAACGATGAGGATGTTCAGATGTTCTTTTGGATTGATGAGGATGGACAGGATTAGAAAGACAAAGCTTGGAGACAAAGTAAGAGAGGCCAGATTGAGATGGTTTGGACAGGTGAACAGGGGAAGGCCAAAGAAGAGGTTCCTGGATGCGTTGAAAGAGGACATGCAGTTGGTTGGTGTGACAGAGGAAGATGTAGAAGACAGGGCAAGATGGAAGGAGGTTATCCGCAGTGGTGACGACTAAAGGGAACAGATGAAAGAAGAAGAAGAAGACGATCGTGGAGCTGTTACATGTTTTACACCAGACGCTCTTCTTGACACACTCAGTCTCGGTTTATCCAGACGTGGGACCAGAGTGTCTTTAATTGTGCACCCCTGTGGCTGAGTCTGGAGGCCCCTATGGGATTCTAACTACAGATCTGTGACTTACAAGAGCAGAAACATTGACGAAACCAATCCCTATGTTGAATCTAAATCAAATTGGAAATGTTGAACAAACATTTCCATTTCCATTTCAACAAACAATTTTGCTAATACACAAATTTACACTGCCAGTCAGAGGATCTATCAAAATAAAAGCAGTCCAAGGTTAAAGTGTCCACCATTAAAGTTAGTTAGCTGTAAATATTTGATGGACCGTTTTGGTGAATTTTTAGTTTTTTGGTTAGCTAACATCGCATTGTAAGATGACAAACACACTTATGTTAGCTATGTATGATTACAGCCAGCGGGAAGATGAGCCAGATGTCCACTAAAATAAAAAGTTCTTAAAGATGTCTTTTTTGTATACTGATGATTGTATCATCAAAATGAGAATGGGAAACTGTAAATCTTATATAAAATTTACTTTTTCAGCTTGTAATATGGAGGGCAGATATGAGCCGATGTTATGTGGTGGCTGGTCTTATCCTCTGTATCCTAAGTGCCTAAATGTTGCACCGCCTCCCAACTCTGAAGAGATTTGCAGCTCATTTTCTTCTTTTTGAGTTAGCCACTAATCGCTAAAAGAAGATTTTAAGACTTTGGGATCCCAGCCACAAACAAAACAAGTCATCTAAAAGTCACATTTGTTTTGCAACACTAGAGTATCTTAGTTACACAGATGCCTGATTCACCTCTGTTACTGCCTCTCAGAGATGAAAAAGTCTTTCAGTGGTTCTGAGGCCAGAGAGAATCACATCCAGCTATGACAACATTAATTCCTAAACAACGATTATGCTTTGCTTTTAATGAGAAATATTAAATCTGGCTGATAATAATGTTGAGTGTCCGATCATGAACTATTTTTATTATTTCACTATTGTACATATGTGGTTCATGATGGCATGTTTAAGGAAATTATTTAGTGTAACCACAAGTCAGCTCGATCGTAAAATATTTAGTGTCCTTGATTTCATTTTTTTGTATGAAGAAACTTTGAAAGCATCTATCTGCTCTCGCAGAGTTTTATTAGTGTCTGACAGTGTGTGGGAGGTGTTTCATCAACTTTCCATGGACTTTTTTTTTCCATTATGGCCCTGGAGCTTTTGGAGGATTTGTTTGCTCCTGATGACATTTTAGCAAAAGGGTCTTTGACTAAATACAAAGGAAGTAGAAACTCCTCAAACTTTGAAGCACCAGTTGACCAGGATGGAGGAACGTCTTCATTTGACAGGAAAATATCTCATTGTGGGTTGAGAGAGACCAAAAGCTACTGCTCCCGCTATCAAGGGAGATGGATTTGAGAAACTTTTTAATGATTGATAGTGGCGAAACATCAAGAGTTTTCAAAGGGAGGGGGGTTTAAGTGTCAAGGGTTGCTAACAAAACACTGTTGAGAGAAAATTATGTTATGTTCCATTGGGATTAAGCTGACAGATAGCAAAGGTAAAGACTGCTTTTTCCAATCTGTCTGTGATATCAGGTCCGATCAGGACTGAGGCAGTAGAAGCACAGTGAAAAAAAAGGGACAGAGTCAAATACCAGACTGCCACTCAAGATTGAAGAGATTTCCGGGGGTCTGCAGTACAAAATAATACATTTAAGAACGGAAACAGAGACGCTGGAAAGCTGCGAGAGAGCTGACAAGGCAACACTATCATTAAAAGGCATTTTATGCATTTGTCTTGTCAGACAAAAATGTGTTGTTTCTGTTTGCTTGTGGATGCTGCAGTCATGTGACAAAGAGGGAGACATGTCATCCAAGGGTGAGGTAAATGAGGAAAATGATGGCATGGTAACAGGAGGCTGGAGGAGGAGAGGGAATGAAACAGGGGACGAGTGACAGTAGCAGTAATTAGGGGAGTTAGCCATGCAAAGACTGCTGAGAGAACCCACCACTAAAGACCGGATATGAAATAAAAGCTGCACAATGAACAGGAAAGCGGCTAAACTATGAGTTTTAATTCGAAGCCTGGTGTCACTTTAGATCCTAATCTTATGGGATAACAAGGTAGGAAAGTGGGATGGTGGTTTAGGATCACGTCTCCAGCCAAAGATAGGCTCGGCTCCTCGCTGTATTAACGCTCAGCAATGTAATGAAGCGAGGGCATGAAGATGAATTGCAGGGTTTGGTTGAGCCCAGCTAGAATTAAATTTACTGACCATTTTCTGCAGCATCCAAACGGGGGCAGTAATGCAACATAACTGCAGAGGGGAAGGGGAAGCCTGCTCTGGTTGCTGTGCTTTGGCAGTGACTGTACATTAAAATGTTTAGTGTGAGCAAAGCCACAGCGCCGCTACATTCACACAAACAATGGGTCCATGTGGCTGTTAGAAGCATTTTCGTGCCATCTGATACCAAAGGATAGGCATTAGTGAGTATTATTGTCTGCCTTTTTTTCTAGACAATGTGCAAATCCAGCCCTTTACACTTTAGACAGGGAAATAATGAAAAAACATTAACCTGTGAAAGGGCAAAAATGAGTCACCTGGTAATCTTTTGCCTACCCCAGTTAGCATAAGACATTAATGAAATGCCAAAATACATTGGACTCCTAGCCACTGAAAAAACGTTATATATTATACACCAACCTCCAATATACTTACAATATACCGTAAAACTGTGTTTTTCATGAAGAAAAATTCCCCCCTAGATAGTAAAATATGAACTACGAGAGTAAAACATGATGTATACAAGCTACATCTCCTTGACTCGATTCATATGCACCAAATGTGGAACAGGTACGTCCAACGGTTGAGAAATTATGGCCCAAAAAACTTTCGGAGATAAAGCTCCCTCTAGTGTCAGAAGTTTACAACCTACCTTTACCAAAATCAGCCCAGTCCTTCCTCAAACTAAGTCCAAAATCTATTTAGGTATAAAATTTGAAAATGATCCATGACATATTTTTTGAGTTTTGTCCGGAAAACAGTGTTTTTCTTTAAAAATATTCTCCGAATAGACAGTAAAATAGGAAATATTAGAGTCAATCACTACGTACAGAAAGTAGATCTCCTAGAGCTGATTAATATGCATGACATGCGGACTCAATCGGACCAGCAGTTGAGAAATTATGGCCTGACAATTTTTGAATTTAAGCTCCCCCTAGTGTCATAAATATACATCCAAACTTTCCCCAACACACCCCAGTTCTTCCTCCCATGAAGGTCTATGTGGGTATCACATTTTGAAAATGACGATATATATATATATATATATGATATAGTTTGGAGTTGTCATTTTAACACGAAGGATCACCGGCGGTGATGATGATTCTATAATATCCCTGACCTTTCAAGGATGTACAGTGGTACCTCGGTTTACGAGTGCCTTGCTTTAGGAGTATTTTGATTTACGAGCAAAGATTCTTCAAAAACTGTGACTTGCTTTACGAGCGGTGATTCAATTTACAAGCGTTTATTTTTTACTCATATCACAGATTTTTCCCGATACTAGCGAGTAGCTGTATCTCGTAAGAAACTTGCTTGGTATACGAGTGCTCTGCTTTGGTTCACGAGCATCCTGTTTGAACAAGTCCAAGACGCGAGCGTGGGCTTCCTTTGTTCGCCCAAAGACTAGAGCGAAAAACAAATGGATCTGAGGTCAGTCTCCCTACCATCGCTCTCAGTTAGCGTCATACGGTAACAGAGTAGTATCCGCGCGCTCGTGTCCGCTTACTTTTGGAAGGAATCGAGTGAGACAAAGTTAAGTGAGCCGGAATCTGATGGCTTTTATATAATTTATTTTTGCTATTTGTTAACAAAATTACTTTTACTCTCTATAAAATAACATGGAAAATTATTTTTACATCAATATTTTTGGGATATGGAACGAACTGATGGGATTTCCATTTATTTGAATGGGGAAATTCGTTTCGGTTTACGCGTTTTTTGGTTTGCGAGCAAGGTCTCGGAACAAATTAAGCTCGTAAATGGAGGTACCACGGTAATTACCAGCATTTGTCCGCTTTCTCTACTCACTCTCACTTTCAGTAGCGGGAGGCTAAATCAGCAGGACACATAGCAACCTGACGTCAACCTGCTATGTCTGGCCATCAGCATCTGCCATTTGGGCCTTCCCCAAGGCCGTCTGTCTGGTTCCCATGAGGTCGGCAGGAGGTGGGGTACGCCCTTCGGCCCATGTTTTGTCAATGTTGAATTTTGTCATCAAAACTAATGATCATTAAGTTATGCAACTCACAGATTTATTCATGCCTGAAAAGTCAGGATATTATGGAAGTAACGCTAATCTCGCGTCCACCGTGAATCCTCCGTGTTCACGTGATAACTCAAAACTAATTCATTAATCATTTTCAAATTTCATGCCCCCAGAGACCTTAGTACAAGGAAGAATAGGAGGGATTTTCGGGAAAAAAATCTGTTGCATATTTCCACCTCTAGGGAGAGCTTTACTTCCAAAAGTTTTTCTGCCATTATTTTCCTAATCGATGGTCCAATTCCTAATTATTTGGTGCCTATCAATCAACTGGAGGAACTCTATCTTATAAATATTGTTTTATTCAAATAGTTCATATTTTACTCATTAGGGTTACCTTTTTTTTTTTTAACCAAAAAGCCATTTTTTGAAATATAACTTCCTAATTGTTGGCCTGATTTAATCCAAATTGACCTTGTATGAACTGCTTCAAAGATTTCTATCTTGTGTTTATTCATATTTCCCTCAGTAAGGGGGCTTAGCTGCAAAAAAAAAAGACCGTAACTTCTCAACCATATGTCTTATTGTGTCCAAGTTTTTCTCCCTTTAGCAAAAGTTTAGGAAATCTGTCTTGTTTAATTGCTTAGCTCAGATAAAAATTCTTAACTGTATTTATCTTCATTATTGAGTCACCATGGGATCTGATCTTAGAGCTGACTTAAAGAAATAATTAGGTAGAGTCAAATGTGGACTGTAGAAGATTATTAATGAGTCACATTAAATTTGAGGAATTCAATCAGAGGAGTCGCTTGTACAATGCAGGGGATGTGGGGCTTTTAGGGGGTATATTCCCTTCGCTGTCAGGGAAGATATTGATAGCCGGAGCACTCCAGCAAAGAATGCACCTCCTTAAAAGGCTGTGACTGTATGGGGCTGACAAAAAAAATTATGTTTTTGCTCTATCCGGCAGTCTTAGAGAGCCTGATCGAATATGGGAGGGCAGCATGGAATGGAAATCTGTCGGTGCAGTTCAAATCCAGGCTCACTCTATAGAACGCGGTATATTATGTGAAATGCTTCTGCACAATGCAATACAATAGTTTTTGCAATGTAGTTTCAAACTGCAATATGTGCATTGTTGTTCTTTACTCTGAAATAAGTGTTTTTATTTATTTCTCTTTCCTATTTGGATGTTATTTTTAGTCACGTAATGACGTCTTCTGTGCTCAAAGACAGTGAGCACAGAAGACATTTCCCTCAGGTGCTAGTGAACCAGCACAAGTGGCTGCATTGCTGAAAATGTTTGGGATTCTGAGACTCTGTGAGTTAATCATTTTAAAAGGAAGGCACCACATTGTGCGGGCCGGAACCGCAGCTCTGAGTGGCAGCCTTCATCGATAACATCAGAATCTGTTACGTACGGACAGTTATGGTCAATTCCAGCGAGCGTGATATGAAAGAAAGATCATGATGGATGATACTCTGTCACAGATAACAGGGTTTTATTGCTTAGAATAACTGCAGCTTGCTCAAAGTTTGGCCTTTTTTCCTAGTTTTAAGGTCAATTAAAGTCTTTAAGTGGCTTGGTTTTTTATTCAGCTTTGGTATAGGCTAGCCAAGCAAAATTCTCTCTCCCCTAAAGTTTTTTCTTTCTTTCTTTCTTTCTTTTTTTTTAAATTTTATTATATCAAACAAATTTTGACTTGTTTCTTGTATGGCTCATTTGCAGTGTGAACTAGACCGGGATTTTACTTGCAGTTTAACTGCCAACACAATAACAAGAATATTTGTTATATCACATGCAAACTCTGAAATACATTTATGAACTATCATTCTTAAACCTGACCCTAGCAAAGCGTAATTATTTAGAAGATGAGTTTCTTCTTCTCTTCTACTAAATTATGTTCCCTTTTCATTGCAGTACTAACTCAGGTCTTCCTTTTCCATAATTTCAAACTTTTAGAAATCTCATTCCCATCTGATGGTCTGTAGCCAGTGGAGTTCAGTCAATAAAAGGTATTGATTTGTTTCTTCATAGCTGCCAATTGTTGGTAAAGATGCTGGAGCAGTCTTGACTTGATGCGAGTGGAATAACATTCTGAAGGGTATTCATGAGTAAAGATAGTCTAACATTTACAAATGTTATATAAATCCTGGCTTACCACCACACCCACTCTATTTAAAATCATGTTTAGTTTCAGTGATGTGGACTTGATTTGAAGTGATGGATAAAAAATGGGATTCAAAAAACTCCACTCTACCAAGCCCGGCATTATATTGGTGAACGCTGATCCTGGAAATAGTGAGCTGGCTGCTAAATGGAGCTTCTATGTCTGACAGCACTTCATTTAAGTTCAAATTATGAACTACACACTTCTTTATTTTGAAACCTAAAATACCACCTTTCATTAGAAAAGCGTTCCTCTCTGCAGGCAGGCTGTCACTTCTTACATGCCCCTCTGCAGAGCGGGCGTAAAAATGCAATTGAAAGTGTAACTGAAAGAAATGACTAAATAAAAGCTGCCATTACATGCTCGTAGAAACATGACGCCTGCTTTATAAACTTGTTCCTGCGGGCTCCACTGCGTCAGCAAGAGAAAAGACTATGGAGATGTGGATAAATTCACACAGTGTCTGTACTAAAGAGGATCAGAGCCGTCCAAGCCTGTCCGGATCCCCCTTATCCAAGAACCCTGTCTGGATGGGGAGCTTGCCTCCATTCTCCTCACTGCGATTCAACTCTTTCATTAGGTTGTTTTACATGGGATACTTTTCCCCCATATACGAATTAAACCTTTCCGAATTGCAATGTCGGTCGCCTGTTTACACGAGCTGTGATCATTTCCAACCCGGTGTTTACATGCATTAACTCATCTAATTTCAAACAGCTTTCTGACATGTGCAGACGATCCACACTCCATTAGGCGGCGATAATGCTACTATGAGCTAACCGATGAGCAACCGCCAACAAGCGACCAGAAGAAGAATGCGACAAAGAGGGCATGCGCAGAAGTGGATCACTGCATAAGCCACAAAACATTAAGTAAAAAACGTTCTGCAAAAGCCACCGGACAATGGGAGCTTTTATGAAGGACAATTAAAAGTGACATGCTTTTTAATGCTTCATTTAGTAAATGAAAAAGATAAAATACACCAACATTTCATTTCACGATGTTTTTGATTAGCCGTGATAGCTTCGCTTAACTTCCGGGTCGTGCACAGTGCCCAAAGCTAAAACAAAATTGCTAATATATCTGAGATTCTGCCCATTGTGAACATGTTTCCATGGCGACAACTGAAGTCGCTACGTCGGTGGTTCAGATTTTTCTTATGCAGGTAAAATACATCTTGTTTAAGTACATGTTATGATGGTCCTTATATAGTTTATTTGTTGTTATCAGGATGTTGGTTAACGTTTTATTCTAAATCACATCATCAATCAACCCGAAGTTATGCAGGGCTAGCAATCAAAACATCTTGAAATGTGTGTCTATTTTATCTTTTTTATTCACTCAAAGACTTATTAAAATAGGGCGTCAGGCCTTTCATCACTTTTAAGTCCTCTTCATAAACGCTTCCGTTGTCTTGTGGCTTTTGCAGATCGTTTTCCTTAATGCGTTGTGTTGTGGCTTCTGCAGCACCTCTGTGTTGTCAGCTGGATGAAGATGTTTTCTTTATTTGAGTGTGTTTTCTTAAGCTGCAGTGCGTTTGCCCATTGGCCACCATAGATGAGGGTGAATTGATTTCCTCTGAATTGACCAGTGGTGTGAATTGTTGACCGTGTCATAGACTTGGCTCTGGGAAGAACTGAGAACTTGTCCCTTTATGATCAAATGGAGAACACTGTCATGGCTCACAGGAGCCCCCTGGTGGCCATGAGGAAATAAAAAAATGCTTTGTTCTGTTATACCATGGATTGGCTCTTGAGTCGATGTTCACTCACCATAGTTTTGGACCATATTTAATAACAGGAAGGACCTGTGGAATAAAGTAGAACTCATCCATCGTGTTGTGCGCTCATGCCCATTAGTCTTTCCTGGTTCACTTTTGTATAATTATCAATTTTCAATTTGAAAAATAATGACTCTAAATGGGGCGGCACAGTGGTGCAGTGGTTAGCGCTGCTGCCCCACAACAAGAAGGTATCAGGTTCAAATCCACATCTGTCAGCCTATCTGTGCAGTGTTTACATGTTCTCCCTGTGTCTGTGTGGGTTCTCCCCAGGAACTCTGGCTTCCTCCCACAGTCCAAAAACGTGTGTGTGTGTGTGTCCTGGCAACTTGTTCTCACCTGATGTTAGCTGGGATAGGATCCAGCCCCCCTGTGACCCTGAACAGGATAAGTGGTAGATAATGAATGTTGAGGCAAGTCTTAGTCTTGTGCCATATGACCTTGGTTAATTAGTTTTTTTTATCATATTTAGTCACAGTATTCTGATTGTTCTGGTCAAGTAAGGGTTTTAGTTGACATCTTAGTTAAGAAAATCTACAATTAGTAAATTTCCATGCCTCATGCCCCTCAATGATGGATGTAAAATGTATCTGGTCATCATATGATAGCTCAGGAATTATCTGGTACAATATCATGATCCAGTAAAATGATTGATTCTGTCTTATTAGAGTCCCTCTGAAGTTCTGATCTTTGAATCGCCCCTGTCTCTGATACGGACCGGATAAAACTCTGAAACTCTGAGCTCCACTAGACGGTTGGATACTCTTTCGCAGCTATACCCCATACAGGTCCAGGCATGTTCCCTCATTCCTTCACTCCATCATTCCATCTTTCCTTTCCTCCTCCTGTATTCTCAGCTCAACCTGTTGCAGTATTGTCTCTAATTCCCATTGCCGTTTTTTATAAACCAAAACTAATGTTTTTGTTGCTGGAAAATACGCTGAATAAGAATTTCAATATACTGTTTGACGCTGTCCCCTGTACACACACCAATAAAGTTTGATTTGAATAGTTTGGATCTTCGTGCTTTTAGAGCTTCATGATCAAAAGTTTTCTTTCTGATTATTAAATTAAAAACATTCTAAAAGTCATTATTATTGGTACGCACTAATACTCCATTTCCCTGACCTTGGCAGATTTTGACGAACCTTTTATGGTCTTAACTACGTTTTATTTTAGTCCTTCGATTTGTTAATATTTAATGACCCCAGGGCGGAAAGCAGGACATTGACAAACATTTTTTGTCTTAGTTTTCGTATTCAACAGTAACACTACGACACAATGTGGTGGCATTTATTCTAAAAGGGTTTGGATTTAAAAATAAAAGCCTTGTGTACAAAGTTAGGCAGAAGCGAGTCAGACTGATATTTTGCAGAACCTCTAGAGATGGAGAAGTTACCAGATCACCTTGTCAATAGAAAAACAAGCGTAGCCGTCGTTTGAAAACATGCTCCGTCTGACTGGAGGTGTTCGAATCGCTGCACTGTACTTATGTGCTCTGACGGATTGCTTCCCTTCCACTGGGAGATTGATTTTCTACAACGTCCCTATCTAATCTTCATTCCTGCTCTGAGCTGAACATGAAGCATTTACTCTTTCCACAAGTTTAGTAAGAGTCGTGTTTGTGACTGCAGCCAGAGTGAGGCTGACCTAAGACTGGATGGAAGGTAGCAGGATACAACCAATCCCGGAGAGAGATAGTGTTCGCTTTACTTACAGTCCACATTCACAAGAGTCCCTCTTTATTCAACAGAATAACAATATAGTCATAATGAGGAACAAGATGGAGGCTGAATGGAGCATGAATGTACAGAAATTGACGAGGAACATTGGATCATCTGTTCGACCTTGCAGGCTCGCTGAAGGTGTCATGGGAATTGGCTCCAACCAGTCTACATGGGATTTGTGGATTTGAAGACCTTCATGGTATCGGCTGAGTAAGGCTGCTCGGCTGATTACCTAAAACTAGGCGTCACCTCTAATAATTATTAAAATTAGAAATTATATATAGAAAGAATTATCAGTTCAGAGAGGTGATGTTTTGCGGACACTTGAGGAGGTACAGAAAGCCTCATTTGTATCTGCTGTACATTAAAGTATTTTTCCGTGATCAGTTGAACCAATAAGGCTTTCTCCACAGATACAAGATGATGCATTTGAAATGAATTCCTGCGGTTTACATGGTGACTCCAGAGGCAGTGGCACAAATGCTGAAAGAACAGTTTTCTCATTAATTCAGAAAAACATCCATATTACTATCTATCTTTATCGTTGAGTCCTGTTTCAAGTCACTTTTGTAGCTCTGTGGCAGTGTTGATTTGTACCTTAAAGGGAAACATGGGTCTGAACCAGGCCTTTGTTTGGGATAATCAGGTAAAAGCCCGCTGCAGCTGAGCAAAGCTGACCTACTCATACTGTAATGAGAGATTGGATTCATTACACGACTTGTTTTAACCTCAACTCTCAGCAGAATCAACACAAAGTAAAGAGACCTTTGTTATGTTTTTAATTTGCCTTCAATAGTTAAGGATTAGTCAGAAGAAATAAATGGGGGAAAACCAGTCTGAAGAACTTAATGATGTTCAAAATGAAACGATCTTATTCATCACTTTTAATCAGCAGTGATGGAGAAATCTGATAGCGTCTCTATTAAGTTGAAAGTAAAACCGCTGGGAAAGATATTTGGAATCAAAATCCCATTCGTTTGTGTGCAAATCTTCACACTGATCACCCATAACATTATGACCACTGACAGGTGAATTGAAGAATATTATTTCTGTTATTATGGTAGCTGCCAGTAGGAGGGATAAAATTAGTCAGCAAGTGAACATTTTTTCCATGAATTTGATGTGTTGGTAGCAGGAAAAATGGCTTGCCTCAAAAAATATGACCAATTTTGAAAAGGGCCAAATTATGATGACGTCACAACTGGGTCAAAGCAGCCCTAGAACTGCTGGTGCTGTGAAGTGTTTCTGGTCTATAGTGGTTAGTACATACCAAAGTGGTCTGATTAACCATCCACAGGGTCTTGGGGGGCTAATTCACATTGTTCAATCCCACAGAAGAGTCATTGTTGAATTTGAAATATTGCTGAAAAAGTTTATGCTGGTTCTGATAAAAACGTGTCAAATGTCATGTAAAGCTGTTTTTGCTGCAAAAGAGGCACCCATACAATAAGTGGCAGGTGTCTTGAATGTTAAGGGTGAACTGTGTTCATACAGCAGCAAGAAATACATCCCAACGTCGGTTCTTTCCAGTGCTGCACTGCCTTTGTAGGCCATGTGAGCGCTAGATAAAGACAGATTTACCAGAGTCAATACTATAAGACCATGTAGTCCTAAAGTCATGTCCGGTGGATATATGCCTGCTCAAAAGACATTGTGATCTGAAATGAGAGCAATGAGCAGAAAACATGATGAAAATATGGTGGAGGTGAGCACTGGAGATAAAAGGAATGGAGGTCAGTCCAAAATACTGTTCGAACGAAAGCGGGCGGAACGGTGAGGATACAAGACGTTCTTGGGTTGAACTGTTCAGAGCCACAGGGAGTGTGGAAAAGAGATGAAGAAGTGAGTTCAGAGAAGAATGTCAGGAGTTATCTGTTACAGAAGAGTAGCAGCAGGAGGTAGGGAATGGTTAACAATGGTTTAGAGACGGCGGCACTTACCAAAAGACAGGAGGCAGGTCTGGAGGTGACAAAGCTGCAGATGTTCAGTTGTTCTTTGGGAGTGACGAGGATGGACAGGATTAAAAAGGAACAACCAAGGTTAGATATCTTGGAGACAAAGTCAGAGAGGCCAGATTGAGATGGTTTGGATACGTAAGATGAGGGATAGTGGATCTATTCGTGGAAGGATGCTCTGTTATATGTATATATATATATATATATATAACAGAGGCTACCTTTAACCTTTACTCATGATGATTCACAGCAATCTTGCCGCTGCAGATGATATCCATGAGACGTATTGCTGAGGAAGGGATCTGATTGTCTCCATACTGCTCACTTTGAAATCCACACACACGCTCTCGACCACTCTGCGAGGCTGTGTTTCCATTTTCCTCTTCCTCGCTTACCCACCTCCCCTTGGGAGAAGGCATAGGTGTTTTTTTAAGCTTTGCCTTTGTTTACCTGCTTCTTTGTTCTGGGCTGTCACATTATCTCTCTAAGTGACGACGCCGCCTCCCTGTGGGCTCATGATGAAGAAGTGGTGTTGGCACACGTCCTTGTTTCTCTACATAGAGGGTTAGATCACCGCATGTTGGGCCGCGCCATTGTTCAGGTGTGGACTTATTTGGCAGTTGACAGATTTATTTTAGGATGATAATGGTCTGTATTTAATTTTTTTTTAATAAAGGAGGCATGTCTTTGTATTTCTCCGCAGAGGAACCGTGCCCAGAATCTGCAGCGCTGGATTTCCAAGAGGGGTTAAATCCAATTGGCTGCCAAGATTTTACAATATCAATTCAACATTAAGTGGTAGAACGTAAAAAAACTAAAACTCATCCGACTAATGAACAGCGTTTTGACATTGTGAAGCTCTCGCCACATCGACTTTCTACAAATAGCCTCCGACAGCAGTGTTTCACCACGTCATCACAGGGTATGTTTCTTTCTTTTCACGTGACATTTGACATCACACACGTTAAGAGTTTGACTTTCCTTTAGAACTCCTGAAATTAAATGTGATGTTTTCTGTGAAAAAAAAAAAACAAGCTCCCCCTGGTGAGTAAAAAATATAAACTATAAGAATAAAATAGGATACATATAATAACAATATATCTCATTGGGTTAAACACGCCATATGCACCAAATTTGGACTAAATTGGATAAACGGTTCGGAAGTTATGTCTGAAAAACAGTGTTTTTTTATATAGAGAAGCTCCCCTTAGTGAGTAAAAGATGAATTCTTAGAGTAAAATACGATCAATTTTAGCTGGGTCTCGTTGAGTCGATTAATATGTACCAAATTTGGAACAAATCGGACCAAAGGTTTAAAACTTATTTTGGTGATCAAGCTCCCCCTACTGTCAGAAATAAACAGCCAACCTTCCAAGAATGTAGTTATAAATGAATATATAATAAATTGTTGACTCCTGAATATTAGATCTCTAACATCTAAAACAGTTTCAGTAAATTATCTTATTCTAGATCATCATATTGACTTATTAGTCTGACGGACACGTGGCTGTGTGAGGCGGGATATGTTAATCCCGCCTATGTTAGTTTAAATTAATCTAGCCCCGCTGCTCATATTAATACTCATATACCTAGAAGAACAGGCCGAGGAGGTGGAGTTGCAGCCATATTAAACTCCAGTTTACCATTAAATCCTAAACCCAAACCTGACTGTAACTCATTTGAAAGCCTTATTCTCAGTCTTACAAATCCAACCTGGACGCATCATCTGCCATTCTTATTTGTCAGAGTGTATCATGCTCTGCTGCTGTAACCCTGCAATTTCCCCATTGTGGGACTAATAAAGGTTTATCTTATCTTTATCTTATCGGGCCCCTGGCCCATACTCCGAATTTTTAAACGAGTTCTCTGATTTTCTATCAAACCTAGTCCTTAAGACAGATAAAATAATTATATTAGGTGACTTTAACATTCACATAGATGAAGACAGAGATAGTCTCGGTGCCGCGTTTAACTCAATATAAGACTGTGTTGGTTTCAGTCAGTGTGTTCATGAGCCCACTCACTGTTTTAATCACACCTGATGTGAAACATTGAAAAACTAGTAGTTCATCCACAGAATTCTCTGCTATCGGACCACCGTTTGATAACTTTTGAATTTGCATTGCTAAATCATTTGCCAATAGAAAAATCTTTCTACGTTAGAAATATATCTGAAGAAGTTGAATAAAATGTAAAGAATCTATTCCATCAGCCCTGAGTTCAGTTGCATGTCTCAACTTAAAAGAATCTGACTCTAACGTTAGTCCTGGGCAAATTGATTATTTTGTCGATAAGTCTGCAAGCTCACTGAGATTAACTCTGGACCTATTGCCCCCCTTAAAAAGAAGAGTGTGAATCAGAGGGGAGCAGCTCCATGGTTTAACAACAGACTCGAAACCTCAAACAAACAACAAATAAACTAGAAAGAAAATGGCGTCACACTAAACTTGTTGAGTCACGATTAGCCTGGCAAGATAGCATTAAAAAATATAAGAGAGCCACCCACAGCGCCAGAGCGGCCCGTTACTCTGCAATGATAGAGGAAAATAAAAACAACCCCAGGTCTTTGTTCAGCACTGTAGCCAGGCTGACTGACAATCAGAGTTCTATTGAGCCCCGTATTCCTAGAACCCTTAGTAGCGATGACTTCATGAGTTTCTTTAATGACAAAATTATAAGTATTAGGGACGAGATCCATAACCTCCGGCCTTCAATTGGCTCAAGTTGACACCCCAGGACTATGTGCTTGGAAACAACAGATAGACCTGGAGCAGATCTAGACCGCTTTATTCCTATTGATCTGAAACAATTTACTTCCCTTAATTCCTCATCCAAAACAACAACCTGTCTCCTAGACCCTATCCCAACTAGTCTACTTAAAGAAAGTTTACCCTTAGTCAGCAACTGTCTATTAGAAATCATCAAACTGTCTTTAAACTCAGGTTACGTACCACAGTCCTTTAAAATAGCCATAATCAAACCACTACTTAAAAAACTGACACTTGATCCAGAGGCTTTGGTGAATTATAGGCCGATTCCCTAACCTTCCCTTCCTCTCTAAAATCTTAAAGAAAGTGGTGGCCGAACAATTGTGTGATTTTCTGCGTAAGAATAGTTTATTTGAGGATTTCCAATCAGGTTTTAGAGTTCACCATAGTACAGAAACAAAGTTACAAATGACCTTTTAATGGCATCTGATGAGGGACTGGCCTCTGTTCTGGTCTTGTTGGATCTTAGTGCTGCATTTGATACTATTGACCACCAAATTCTAATACAAAGACTTGGAATCCTAATTGGCATCAAAGACACTGCATTACATTGGTTTAAGTCATATTTATGTGGCAGATCTCAGTTTGTATGTGTTAACAATGAATCCTCCATGCATAGCAAAGTTACCCACGGAGTTCCCCAGGGATCTGTGCTTGGGCCAATATTATTCACATTATATTTGCTCCCTTTAGGCAACATTATCAGGAAACACTCCATAAACTTTCATTGTTATGCAGATGACACACAATTGTACTTATCAATGAAACCTGATGAATCTAATCACTTACCCAATTTAGAGGCGTGTCTCAAAGACCAGGATGACCTGCAAGTTTTTACTATTAAATCCAGATAAAACTGAAGTTATTGTGTTGCGACACAAGCATCTGAGAAACAATTTATCTGATGATATATCTACTCTGGATGGTAAGACCTTGGCTTCCAGCACCACTCTGAGGAACCTGGGAGTCATCTTTGCGTTATATTTCTAAAATACGACACATTCTGTCGCAAAAAGATGCAGAAAAGTTAGTTCATGCATTTGTTACTCCCAGGCTGGATTACTGTAATGCCCTACTAGCAGGTAGTCCCAATAAGTCTCTGAAGCCCCTTCAGCTGATCCAGAACGCTGCTGCACCTGTGCTGAACAGAACCAGGTTAAGAGAACATATCTCTCCTGTATTAGCTTCCCTTCATTGGCTCCTGGCAAAATCTAGAATCAAATTCAAAATCCTTCTGCTCACTTACAAAGCCCTTAACGGTCAGGCACCTACGTATCTGAAGGAGCTCATAGTTCCATATTGTCCAGTCAGAACTCCGCGCTCCCAACATACAGGGCTAGTTGTAGTACCTAGAGTCTCCAGACATAGAATGGGATCCAAAACCTTCAGCTATCAGGCTCCTCTCCTGTGGAACCATCTTCCAATCTGGGTTCAGGGGGCAGAGACCCACTCTACATTTAAAATTAGGCTTAAAACTTTCCTGTAGGATAAAGTTTATAATTAAGGCTGGCATAAGCTAGCTCTTACCTATGCTGCTATGGGTTTAGACTGCTAGGGGATCTCCCATGATGCACTGAGCTTTTCTCTCTTCCTCTCTCACTGTCCCTCTTTTTACATCCCTCTCACTTTAATGCATGTTACTGGATTAATGCTTCTTACTGGATTAATGCATGTTACTGGATTAATGCATGTTAAATGGTTTAATGCATGTTAAATGGATTAATGCATGTTACTAGATTAATACATGTTAAATGGATTAATGCATGTTACTAGATTAATGCATGTTACTAGATTAATACATGTTAAATGGTTTAATGCATGTTACTGGATTAATGCATGTTAACGGATTAATGCATTGTACTGGATTAATACGGGTTACTGGATTAATACATGTTACTAACTTGAGTTCTTCCGTGGAGCCTTTGTGTTTTCTCGATATGTAAGGTCACATGGTTGGTGTTTGCATCTGCTGCTGTGGACCTGCTCGATGTCCACTGATCACAAGATGCTCAGGATGATGATTATTGTTGTTATCATTTTTATTATTATTGTATAGTATTTCCCCATAAGCTATCACTCTATGTTACATTAATATTAATGTTATTATCAACCTTGGATCACTGCTGCTGCCGAAGCCCGACCATGGAGAGGTTGAAGAAAGTGGATTATAGCTGATATTTTTGCTGCTTTTCCCCCCGTCTGTATCACTCCTCACCCGTGTTGCTCTCTTTCTCTCTCTCACTCTCTTTCTGTCTCTCTCTCTCTGTCTCTCTTTTCTCAAACCCGACCGGTCATGGCAGTAGGATGTCCACCCTGAGTCTTGGATTTGCTCGAGGTTTCTGCCCGTTAAAAACTTTTTTTTTCGCCATTGTCGCCAAGTGCTTGCTCAATGAGGAATTTGTTGGGTCCTGTAGATAATTATATAAAAACTTTGGTCTAGACCTGCTCTTTCTGGAAAGCACCTTGAGACAACTGTTGTTGTGAATTGGCGCTATATAAATAAAGATTGATTGATTGACTGACCTGAAAGCCTTGTTGAGGGTTGCATCAAAATTGGGACCATGGAACGGAGGCGGAGGAGAAAAACTGAGAAGCAACATCATAGATGGGCTTTGACAAACCCAGATGCTGTCTCAGACTGTCTCGATGACATCAACCGTTGGATGGTGAAGATTGCTTCAGTTCAACCAAACACCGTCAGCCTCATACTAGATCATCCAGCATCGAGCCAGAGACACGAGAGAACCCATATCTCCTTTGAATCCACATATAAATAACAACATATAATAGTTCCAGTCCTGCTTCATTCAGCTGCAAACCGCTGTCTCAATCTTTTTTAATCAGGCTTTTATCTAAGTCTACTTATCGTTATTTATTAGTCTGCATTTTAACTCGTTCTATTATGTTTCATGTTTCTCCATTTCAATCAGTTATTATTATTATTATTTTACATTTCAGTATTCTAGTACGTCTTTATTATTATTTTATGCTCCAACATTTTAGTCAATCGTTTTATCATTTTTACTGCCTCCTCAGTGCATTTTGGATGATTTCAGGTCGAGTTTTCCTCAGTTAAATGCATCTCCTATTTTTATAGGTCCATTTTGTACCTATTTCTGCTTTGTATGTGAATGGGGATGGTGGTTGGCAGAAGAATTGTTTTTAAAAGGTTTTTATTGTATATCCTGCCATAATGTGTGTTTGATTGTTGTGTGTGTTTTGAAATGTATTACATAAATCAAGTTTGATTTATATTAATTTTCAAAACCATGCTACTTCACCACAATCTGGATTAGATTAACTAAATTACCGTAATTTATTTTCTCCAGATCACTTTCTCATCGCCAGCTGGTTCAAAACGTGGCAGCGAGGCTTCATATTGGTTAAATTAGCTACCTGCTTGTATTAGAATCAATTCCATTGATCCCTTTTAAATCCAACATGGAACTTTGCCACAAAGGTGTCACGAGCCAGTGTACCCGTAGTAACGGTCACAATCCTGGATAAATGGGGAGGCTCACGTTAGGATGGGCATCAGGCATAAAACCTACGCGGAACACTAAATTCCCCTAAATTGGTTTCCAAACCGGATCGTTTGGGGCCCGAGTTAACAAATACCATCACTGGTACAATTTGCCAGCAGGGTGCCGACCTATGGCCGGAATCAGGTGGTCCGCTGTGGCCAAACCCGGAAGGGGGGAGGCAAAAGATAAAGCACACATGGATCTGGTTTCAAGCGACATCACAGGCCTGATAAGAACAACCCTGGGACCCTCCTGGATGTGCCAAAATCGAGGCGCAAATGTAAGGGTCACTGTGCTTTTTGCGGAAAAGGGGCCACAACCGGACCTTCCTACTCAGTCAATCAGTGACCTCTTTTAAATCTCCTCTTAAAACATGTTTTTACAGACCCACAGATTCCTTTCATTCTTTCTTTTCCTTTTATTCTGCTATCTCATTGCTCTTAGTGCTCCAGTGGACATCTTTCTTCTATCCTTTACTTTTTTTTAGATGATCTAATTTTTGGGATCTGATGTGTCACCTTTTCACTTACATGTCCTTGTTATCTATGTCTTAAAGCTACTACGACCCCGAGTTGCCTGATTATGAAAGCAAAGTTCACATGATGAAAAGATTTTGTCCTTCCTGTTATAACTGGAGCCTCGGGAGACATGACCCAAATGCATGACTCGACAATCTTAGAGTGTAAATTTAGAGGACTCAACTGAATTCAGGAATAAACACAAAATCCTGCAGGAGCATTAAACCCGAAAATCATCAAAAAAAACAAAACAGGCAAGGTCAAAGCCTTAAGAAGATCAATAGTAGAGTGAACAGACGCTGGAGAAGAATGGACGACGCAGTGGAGCATCACTACCTGGCAGAAGAAGATGGACTGGATACAAAAGGAGGTGGGGCAAAAAGCCGAAGATGAAGACAATGAGGAACATCATGGAGGCGGAGGTGCGGGGATAAGTAACGAAACAACCCCAGGAAATTAGATGTGAAAAACTTCTAACATGATTTGACTTACTGGGCGGGAGCTGTCACATTTCTAATGTTAAAATAGTATATATTATACTGAGGGTGTTAAATGATATACAAATACCTTGAAATGCAGGAAAATACATAAAAATACAAAGAGTGGTTTTCTATTATATGCTTTCAAGAGATCATGTGACATTTACAGACAAAGTCTGTCTGTTTGTCAATTACTTTAAGGTACCTTGTTTTATATTTGCATAATCCTTAAAACCAAAATTCATAAAAATATAAAGCGAAAAGGAAAAGAGGATCTGACATTTCCTATGTAGCCTGATTAGCGTGTAATATAAGGATATAGTCGGTACCATGTTCAACTCTAAGTCTGCAGGCAAATATACAGAATGTATTACTTTTAACATTAAGCAAATAATAGTCCATTTCATCCATATCGATAAGCTCTATCAAAATGTGCTAAACTACATCCAAAATCAAACTAAGCGTATGTTCTCGTCACCGACAGCAAGGTTACATCTTGGAAAAGCCCCCAATCCCTAATTCCCCCTGATTGAACTCTGTGACTGTGAAGTTACATCTGAAAAACAGGGTTGCAGGAGGGATGGAGCCCATCCCAGGTGACATTGTGGGAGAGGTGGGGCACGCTCTGGATGTTGCCAGTTTATTACAGGACACAGAGACAAACAAATAAACTGACTCAAATTCAGATTTACAGGCAATCTGGGTCGCAGGAAACCTGAGAAAAGCTCAGAACATACAATTCCACAAAGTCCACAAGTGGATTTGAACCAACAACCTCCTTGCTGTGAAGCAACAGTTTATAACTATGCCCAGCGAGACAATCATCCCAAGCAGAGAAGTAAGACCACCTCTGAATAGCTCAAAGGGAATAACGTTAAAGTTTTGGAGGGCTCTAGTCCAAATGTGTTGTTCATAAAAAGCTAAAATATGAACTTTTAGAGTAAAATATGATATATACAAGACATTTTTCCTTGAGATGAGACATCTGTACCATATTTGGACTAAATCATGCCAACAGTTGAGAAATCATGGTACAAAAAACATTCAAAGATAAAGCCCCTTCCTAGTGTCGGGCATATTCAGACAACTGTTCCTATAATCAATCCAGTTCTTCCTCGCACAAATGTCTAAGGAGTGATTATAGTGAATCTAAAACAAAATGATCCACGAAACCCTTTTTGATTTGTCGCTAACTGTGGCGGGGGAAGGGATTGCAAGTCAATAATATTATATACTTTTCGGGGATGTAAATAGAATGCATACAAAAAACAAACATCCAAGCACTGTTACCTCAAGGTGTGGGTTCCAATCCTGAGGTGAATGTGAGCGTGACTTGTTGTCTGTCTCTTTGGTTCGGCCCGGTGATGAAGTGGCAACTTGTCCAACAAGTTCTCCTCCCCTCGCTTGAATGTCAGCTATAGGAAGATCCAGTGTGCATCATCTGAAATGAAACCATTTGTTAATTTCATTAACAAATCACGTTAAAATGAGGAACCCAAACGCACGTTCCCATTCCTATTATTATCACATATGAAGTTAATGTCAAGTTCTTGTAATACTACTATACGCTCAAGTTTAGTGTCACCATGTCTTGAATTATGAATGCGTGACTGTCTTTAAAAAAATGAAAAAACGAACCAAACGAAAAATGAACAAAACGCCTCAAGGCAAAAAAACATGGCATGATAAATGGATTTTAAAAAGGTAATAGTAATAATTATAAGTTTCACCCTTTTCACAAAAATATTATACATCATTGGCTTTAAATGTCTGGCACCATGACCCTAAAGCAGGATTCGGTTTCATTACTCTAGTACGACTTGTGGAAGAGAAGAAATGGCCATCAAAAGAGATGTTTTGCAGTGAAGAAAGATACAAAACATTGCCATTGACATTTTGGATATTATTTAATCAGATGTTGTAAATACAGTTTTATAGCAAGCAAACATTTGAATGAGAGCATAAGGTCTTGTTGAAGTGAATTCTAACTCTGAGCCTTTAGGTCCTACAATAAATTAAAAAGATCCGAGACAAACATTAGTCTGAGAAAAACACAATTCTAATTCCTGCAGGATCTTGCAACGCTACCTCCATCACCTTCTCTTTTAGCTCTCCAATGCTAATTCTACTTTCATAACAAACCTTTCATTTTATTTATAACAAAGTGCTGTAACTGAAATCATGTAGTCTATATAAAGGGCCATTTATGCTCAACATTAAAGAGCAACTAACCCTAACCCTAACCCTTTGGGCCTCAGTATGACGTCATTAAACCCCTTGAAAAGTCAGGGATATTATGGAATTATCAATGACCGCGTCTGCTGCAGACCCCTTGTGTTTGCACGGTAACTCAAAAGCTATATCATGGAACATTTTCAAATTATAGATCCATATAGACCATACTACAAGGAAGAACTGGAGTGTTTTTTGGAAAGTTTGGATGTATTTCTGACAGCCAGGGGGAGAATTTCGGCCATAATTCGGCCATAATTTCTCAACTGTGCGTCCGATTTAGTCCAAATTTGGTGCAAATGAATCGACTCAATCTAATAGCTCATATTTTAACCATTAGTGGGAGCTTTTTACAAAAGCACAGTTTTTAGGACATGACTTCCTTACGGTTGGTCCCGTTGGTAAGTATCATATATATTTTAGTAGTTCATATTTTACACAATAGCTGGAGCTTTTTTCATGAAAAACAATGCTTTTTGTACATAACTCAAAAACTATTTGTGATTTATGTCAATATGGCGGCGCACAGCGGTGCAGCGGCTAGCTGCTAGCCAGGCTAAGGGCTAACAACAGTCCCGCTTTTCCATCACTCTTCCTGGCTAATGTTTGCTCACTGGACAATTAGATGGATTTAATGCGACTCCTAATGAGCAGCTACAGTTCCAGTGAAAATTCTGGAAAATTCCAGACTGAAATTCCAGTCACACTATTTGCCCCGGGATTGGTATTTGTTCTGGTTATTTACATACCCCCATGATCACAGAATGCTCTGTCAGGGAGCTCCATGATCACATCTGTGCGCCCCAGAACAGGCGGAGGCTTTCTTCGTGGTTGTAGGAGATTTTATTCATGTAAAACTGATAGACACTCTGCCAGGGTTTTATCAGCGAGTCTCCATAGCAACCAGAGGAAACAACATGCTTGACCATGTACCGTGTACACAAACAGGCGGGAGGCATACAGAGCGGTGCCCCACCCCCACCTGGGTTCCTCGGATCATATCTATATTGGATCATATCTCCATTATACCACCTCCTGTGGTTTATGCAAGAAAGCCCACACAAAAGACCACTATGTGGCCCAGTGATACTGCCTCCATGCTCCAGGATTGTTTTGGACCCCCAAACTGGCAGATCTTTAGGGAAGCGGTGACAACAATTGTGAGATGGACCTGGATGATTTGTTTCATCTGTCAGTGGCTATATTAGCAAGGGTATTGACGATGTAAAAATGTCTTTTGAAGTCTTGAGACTTAGCATTCAGGCAGGAGACACAAAAAGAGAGCATGAGCCAAGAATGCCCTCAAAATACAGGGTTATTTCTCCACCAATGACCCCCAGGGCATATGGAAGGGAATCAAGGTGATCACAGAGTACAGCAAAGGAGATGATGCCTGCCGTCAGGATCCATCACTCCCTGATGCCCTGATCACTTTCTATGCTCGCTTTGAGGCTACCAACACCTCCCTCGGCACCAGGCTCACATTCCCACCAGGTGAACTGCCTTTTAGTGTGAAGGCTGAGGATGTGAGGAAGTCCTTGATGAAAGTCAGCCCCCACAAAGCAGCGGGCCCAGACAACATTCGGGGACAAGTTCTGTGAGACTGCGCACAAGAATTCACTGGGGTACTGACAGACATTCTAAACACCTTCCTCTCTCGAGCTTTGGTGCTGACATGTCTCAAGACCGCCATTATCATCTCATCATCCCAACAGAAAAACTCAGTTGTGTCAGGCCTGAGTGACTATCGTCCTTGGCTCTCACCCCGATAATCATTTATATGGTCCACATAAAAGACAGCATCAACGTCAATCTGGACCCCCATCCATACGCGTAGAGGAAGAACCAGTCTACATCTGATGCAATTCTTATGTCATCCACACAACCCACACTCATCTGGAGAGTTGGGTATCTTCTGTCAGACCGCTCTTCCTGGACTTCAGCTCTGCTTTTAATACATCATTCCGCAGACTTTAGTCAACAAACAGCGGCTGCTTGGACTGACACCATCCATGGTATATTTGACTAATTGACCACAAACTCTAAAAATCCATGATATTTCATCCTCCCCCATAACGCCCAACATCGGCTCCCCCGTGGGATGTGTCCCGAGCCCCTTGCTGTGTACTCCTCTGAGAGGAAGAACCGATCTACATAGGAGTTAGAAATATACTTAGAAATAAACTCGTCACTGGGAGCTGAGAAGCCGCCATATTGACATATGTCACAAATAGTTTTTGAGCAGTTATATTGTGAAATTTGCAGATGTTACAGCTGTGGTTGCATTAATCTGAGGTGGGGAAGCTTGAGGACTGTTGCAAAGCAAACAACCTCTGCATTAATGTGGAGAAGACAAAGGATGTGATCCTGGATTTCATGAGGCAACACCGCCCCTCCCCTCTACATTGGAAACGCAGCTGTGGGGCTGGCCCCAGTTTAAAGTGCCTGGGTTACGTAATCTCTAATGACCTCACCTGGACTTGCAACACGGCCAGCACCATAAAGAAAGCCCACCAACACCTTCACTTTTTGAGGAAGGTGAAGCATTCTGGCCTCAGCATCCCTATCTTGACATCCTTGTACCGGTGTGTGATGGAGAGCGTCCTCACATCCTACGTCACAGCGTGGTATGGAAACTGCGCTGCTGTTGACAGGAAGGCGCTGCAGAGGGTGGTCAGATCTGCTCGAAAGATCACGAACAGCAGCCTTCCTTCCATCGGGGACATTTACATCAGCAGGTGTCGGAGCAGAGCTTCCTGCATCATGAAGGACCCACCCACCCAGCGAATAGACTGCCTGCCCCCATCTCCTCAGGCAGAAAGCAGCCGAGCCCCAAAGCTAGGACATCAAGGCTTAAGTCCAGCTTCTTCCCAAAGGCTGTGAGACTGATGAACTCCAGACCTCAGGAACTGAACCCTCTCTGCCTCTGTGAATATGCTGCTGTTTTAAACCACACTGCCTTATTCTATATATACAATATATATGTTATTTTTATCATTACTATTCAAGCCTTTATTCCTCATTTTTTTATCATTGCACTTTTTTTTCATGTCATTTCATTATGCTGCTGGGACCTCGGTGCAGACGTCATTCTCTTCACGCGAAATAATGTTTTAAAATGCCAATAAATGAACCTTGAACCTTTATCTACTTCATGAATCGTTCTAAAAATGTATATCCACATAGACCTAAGTGAGAGGAAGAACTGCATTGATTTTGAGAAGGGTTGGTTGTATATTTCTGACACTAGGAGGTGCGATAATTCTCAACTATTGACCTTTTTTAGTCTGGATTGATGCAAATTAATTGACTTGGAGATCAATCTTGTTTATATTATATATATCATATATTTCAATCAGGGAGATTGGTTGTACAATAAAGGGGATTAGGGGGACGACAGCTTAGGTGTAGTTAGAGAATATATTAAAGTATTCCTGTTTGGAGCGCTTAACATCAAACTTGAAGAGAATCCAAGGCACACTGCTCCATTTGAAAAATAAAAAGCTTTTATTCTTACATGGATAAATAGGCACTAAAAACTTGCTGCGTGTTTCAGCTTCATCAGGGTGTCAGAGAAACAAATCACCGCAAACATACATCAAAAAATAGCAACACCAAATCTTTAAATACTTAACTTTACATAACAATAATAATCAAATGACCAATATTAAAAAGAGGAGAATTTTGACATTCCAAGGCATGATGTAAAACATCAAATATCAAAAACAAATACTGAAAACTACAAGTCAAAATATTGGCAATATTAGAAAAACACATAAAAAGAACATTTAATTGAGGCAGGAGTGAAACACCCAGTCACCATTGAGTGTTATCACTCACTGTCATTTCTGTGAAAAACACAATCAGATATAATCAGTCCGAGCCAATGACAAAACAGTACTAGCTAACGACTAGCTGAGTCGATGCGGAGGCTTCCTGCAGGTCTGCTGTGCACAGGTGGCACAACGTCGTGACTGAATATTGTAACGCTGCAAAGCCCACAGGTAGAGAGACGGGCGAACAAAATCTCCCATCAGTGCGAATGTTCCAAAGTAGTGCGATCACACCTGAAATGAGTGGGCAATAAAGCTCGGTGCACCGTCTCGGCATCTGATAAGACTTCAAAGCGGACCAGTTCATATTTTATCTTCCATCGGTTCTCTGTAATGATGCAAGGGCACCAAAGCAACCCACTGCTGCAGGGCTACTGTTGGTGTTAGCATCGCTCTAATACATTCAACATACTGTAGTCAAATGCACTTTTTTTTATTTTCTCTACGCCATCCAGAAGTGT
This sequence comes from Lophius piscatorius, assembly GCA_009660295.1. Classification (NCBI taxonomy): domain Eukaryota; kingdom Metazoa; phylum Chordata; class Actinopteri; order Lophiiformes; family Lophiidae; genus Lophius; species Lophius piscatorius. The sequence goes on from VRLP01001379.1 coordinate 98,320, forward strand.
TTCTTGTAATGATTAATTTTAAGGCTGAGCCAACAATGGCTTTGTATATTTAAACACATCGCCTGGCCACGGGGCCATAAACACAACACATATTTGAGCTGCTCCCAGTTTCAGCTCAGATAAATCAAATTAATGGTGGTGTCTAAAACCGCGGCTTGACAGGAAACACGGAATTTAATGGCTAAAAACGCCCCTGTTGCTTGCCTGCTCATTTATTTTCAGATTTGTAACGTTGTGCAAACGCGACTAAGGAACAGCAGCTACACATGTTGAACTGTCCACATCCAATCCAGCAACCAACAAGCCCCAAAACATATATTTCCCTGGTCAGTGCATCCCTTAATGCAACTGTGGTAGGACTGCATTCATGATCCAGCTTTGGTCCACTGGCTGCGCTCTAACAAATGACGCACGTGTGACAACATTTCCAGTCACTGGTGTGGCAGGAAACGTGGAGCACCGGAAAGCAGTGAGTCGTGTTCTCGGGAAATTACATCTTGTGTCCAGAGTTATTAAGTAGAAAAACACATATTGGATGGAAATATGGAGACAGGAATAAATGTTTCAGAAACCAATTTCAGTCAGAGAAGACGGAAAATGAAGAAAAGAATAAACGATTATTACAACAGAGGATGTGTGATAATAAGCCCATTAGAAAGATTTGGCGCTCAGACTCTTTGGGGAGATTGAGATGGAAGGGTCCCCTTCCGGATACTGGTGGTGGCGGATGATGACTCCGCTGAGGCTGATGGTCCTGTGGGGAATAGGCGGGGGCCTTAGTGTGCAAGAGGATAGTCTTTATGATTGAACTTCTGATAGACCTCCTTCTTACGCTACATTTTCAAGACAGGCCTGCTGTGCCTTTATTCTGCCCATTCATTCTCTATAAATGCATGGGGGACGTAATGGGGGGTCTGAGTTGGCCTAACTCAGACCCCCCATTACCCCCCAGACTGAAGAGGGGTTATTCAATGCAATGAAACAAATCACCGCAAACATACGTCAAAAAATAGCAACACCAAATCTTTAAATACTTAACTTTACATAACAATAATAATCAAATGACCAATATTAAAAAGAGGAGAATTTTGACATTCCAAGGCATGATGTAAAACATCAAATATCAAAAACAAATACTGAAAACTACAAGTCAAAATATTGGCTATATTAGAAAAACACATAAAAAGAACATTTAATTGAGGCAGGAGTGAAACACCCAGACGTTGGCTGGAGCCCAGCCAACGTCCATCATGTTCCTTACCCTCTGAGCACATGACATGAGCATGGAGTTCCCAACAACAAAGAAGAAAGTCCAATTTTTGTTGATGTTCGTCTTTGTGTGAAACCGCAAACAGCTTCTTATAAGACTTCCTGTTTTGAGCCGCACACTTATTATCAGAGGGTATGGAGCCCAGCCAACGTCCATCATGCTCCTTACCCTCTGAGCAGAGGACAAGATCAGCCGCCAAATAAAAAATTTTGATGATTTTCCCACATAATGTTGTTCCATTGAATGTATTTCTATCGTAAACTATTGATTACTATGCCTAACTTAAGTATTTAATTTTCCGTAGGTGCTGCCATTCATAAACTGTACATGTAATTTTAATTTAAAATGTCTTTAATTTATTCCTTTGTAAATTGTTATTTGTACGTCTGTATGCCGTCTGTGTCCTGCTGCCTGCCTCGGCCGGGACACTCTCCAAAAAGAGACTTTTAAACTCAATGGGACATTCCTGGGGAGATAAAGGTTGAATAAATAAATAAAAAAATCCCCCTGTATGAGCTTTAGAGTGTTGCTGGGGAGAGGGATGTTTGAAATACCCTGCTGCCTCCCCGTGACCCAACCCTGAATAAAGGGAAGAATACAGATGTGAGGACGGATGGATCAGAATCGTGTGTCAGGCGCTGCTAGAATAAATGTAGAGAAGCGATGAAGCTCTGGATGGAGATAAAACACGATGAACTGCTGACAGAAAGATGAAAATTATTGAGGTGTGGAGTGAAAAGCGGGAGCTAATCCCGGCCGTTTAACTTTAACCAAGGAATGGAAAGGAAAGGAAATACCCTTGTCGTAGTCATTGGGTGCGGTCAGGTGTAAATATAGTCTTGACTTGCAAACGAACGACCATTTCACTCAAGCATGATCAGAAAATTCTGGATGAGGCACTTCTAGTATTTTTGAAGCGTGAAAATCCGGTGTTTTCAGGATGACGGATTACACGAATGACTCGATCTCTTCGGAATCGAAATAGAAAATTATGAACACGAGCGCTACCACAGAGGAGAGAGTGGCCTGAAAGGTCAATCTTTCATTGCGTGAATTTACGCCGGAGAAAATGTTCCAACACCGACTCGTACAACATTGGTTCCGAGCTCCTCATCCAGACGGTGCCGCCTGCTCATTGAGAACGCCACGCCCCTCCATTCATTGAACATGCAAATACACGCCATCCTAAAGTGTTGAACCTACTGTCTTGCTCATTTACCGTCAGGTTAGAGCTAAAGCTTCACTCCAGGAACCGGCACACTATTGACCAGTATTTGGTTTGGGAAATTCAAACTCATTGGCTCGTTTTGTTTAGGATTTGAGGCATTTAACGTCCAATCGTAATTTGGTTTGTATACTGCACCACGTGCAAATAATGTAGAGAGGAGAGAGTTCCGGTTTTGCTGTTAGGATCCGCGCTAACTGACAGGTATCCAAGGATTTAAGGATAACTTTGACTTTTCTTCCCAAGGGACACATTGTTGTGAACATAAGACGATGACAAAACAACAACAGGAACAGCAGATACACATTCAGATGTCAGCAAGGGAAAGAGTGCAATACAAAAAAAATGAAAGTCAGTAATAAAAACAAGTGGTAAATAGTTGCAAAGCCTATAAAGAAGAAATTAAGTCCTTGCATCTTTGCCTGATTGCTGGCTGACATTGCTCCTGTGCAGCATGAGGGACGTGGAGGGTCTTAGGCATAACTACAGTCCACTTCTCCTCCACAATAACAGTTTGTGGATTTAGTGCGAACGTAGTACCTGTGGATAAGAGTATTTTTGCATCTTACGCTAATTATGGTACAATATGTCTACCAGTACTAATCACTAACTGTAATTTCTCCTGTTTTGGTTTAGTTACGGGAGTTTAGTGGATGCCATATTGTTTGACGTTTTTTCTATTAAGGGTTAATCTCTGGTTTAAATTGACGAAAGAACAAGCAAAGAAAGAGGGGAAGTAGACAAACCAAAACCGCTAAACGGGGAAAGAGCAAACAGTCAGGCAAAATAGGTTTGTAAGAGAAACGCCGAAAGAAAGAAAGTCACTGTAAAAAAAAAAACTTAATGTGGAAATCTCAGTAATTAACTGGCAACCGATTGATGACCAGTAAATTACTATAATATTATAGTAGTTAATATTACCAAGATTTTTCACTGTATGCAATTATCCACTATAGTATTGTAGAGTATATTATTGTTTGCTAAGATTTTTTCACAGTTTGTGATATTTATTGATAGTTATTCTCTTTAGCTACTGTGACTTACTATGGAGAAAGGGTAGTTGCTGTAATATTTAACAGTGTTTAGTTGTTTGCCAACAGTATATTATAGGTTATTGTGACATTCTACAGCACTTTGATAACATAACAGTTTTCTATAATGTAGTAGTATACAATCATTTTCTGCTCATAGACACAGTCCATATTTAGGGGCCATGGAAAAATACATTTTCAAAACAAAAGAGTTAAAAAAACACAAACCTAAAGTGTGTAGGTAATTATTAGACCAATATTTATATTTGCATATGGTTAGACTATTTAAGAATCACATCCAGAATTAAAGACTTTAACAACCAGCCATTACCCAACCTAACAAACCGGTGGATCATCCGGTACGTACCCCGCCTCACACGTCAGCTGGGATAGCCTCCAGCCCCCGCGACACCGGACATTATAAGAGGTTACAAATAATGAGTGAATAATAACCTTTAAATGCACCTTATTATCATTATTCCACATCCATTGTGTACCCTCACACATTTATTGACTGATTGGGCTCAGGTCAGAGGATGGTTATGCAACACGCCTCCGTTCTCTCTATTATCCTTTACTCTTGCAGAAGATGTGGCCTTGCTGGAACCTCAGGTGGAACAACAGGAATAAAAAGCAGCACAAAAATTGTATGAAAACGTCATTTAAGTTCAGATAAAGAGTACATGCAGTTGAGTAATCCAAACCCTCAATAGCTGCAGAGTCGTGGGGGGATGGAGGAGATCCCAGCTGACATTGGGCTAGCGGTAGGGTACACCCTCGACACCCAAGGATTTACTGCCAGTTTGTTTCCCCAGTCTATTTCTTTCTCTCGTTGGTCATTAAATCTTTTTCCAACATTGGACTGCCGCACGAGGAGGGCCAGAGAATCAATTAACCAAATTTGTTACCTCGCCCCCACCCCAGTGAGTTTACCATCATTTATCCTCAGCGGCTCATTTTCAGAGCCACAGATTCGCTCTCGGCTTTTCGCTGCGTCTGGCGTAAGAAAGTCGCGTCTCGCCTGCATTGCATCATGACTTACCGTGGAGCCGGAGGTCAGGCTCATCCATGTGTGCAGAATTTCACACAGGAGACATGCACAGTTATGTAACTTTGAGTGTGTCAGCGTTAGTGTGCAGAGGTTTAGTCGACACGGACTCTTACTCAGCCGGAGTTGATGGCGGGTAAATGCTGTGTTGATGAGGACACAACTATTTCTTGCATATATGATAATTATTCAGGTCAAAGATTAATATGACTTTCATTTACTGATATGAAAGTGACAGTTTTGTGAAATGGAAGGTATGCAATTCAAATCCATGCCGGACCACATTGTACTGCTTTGCACCTGTAAGGGTTTGCTCAGTTTACTCAGAGTCATGGAATGAAAGAACTTCTCCTGGTATCTTCTCCCGCCTCAAGAGGTGTCTAGGAATGCATTTTTGCTCTAAATTGGTTTAGATTATACCTCACTGAGCAATTCTTTTCTGTCAAATGAGATGATTTTTTTCTTCTCGGTCAGCACCTTTGACCTGTACTGTGCCGCCAGGCTCCATTTAAGTTCGATCATGTTTTTTCTGTAAATTTTGTCTCTGCTTTTTAATTCATTCATTGGTTTTCTTCTGCTTGTCCGAGATCGGGTCGCGGTGGCAGCAGGCTACTAAGGGGAATTCCCGACATCCCTCTCCACAGCAACACTCTCTTGTTCCTCCTGGGCTAAAGCGTCGCCCATTACCTCCCCTCTCAGGGGAGGGGTCAGACGAAGAGCGATTCAAACTTTGCGGCGTCTCACACAGAATAAGGAGATCTGGTCACCCTTCTCGAGCCGAACCTCAAATGGTTGCCTGGTTGCCAGGCCTTTTTTCCATGGGGCTTAGCTGGGCCAGAAACAAGCTTCATGGAGCCGCGTCTCTGTAAAGCAATATATGTAGCAGGCAACAGAGGGCTAATGGGAGTTGCATTTGACAATTGGTTTAAGGTATAGGGAATCTCAGCACCTCTGGGATACATATTTAAAAAAAAGAATATCACCTATCACTTCTATGCTAACGATAGTCTGATTTACCTTCCTCTCAAACCTGAAACACGCTTGTCCAGTTATGCTCTTTCCAAATGTCTGTGTAGATTCTCACTCATCCAGGTGATGGTAATCTACGTGGGTTGAATCCAAAGCAACAAGACTTCTGTTTTTTCTGCAGTTTCTGCTATAGGTTCCTGACAAGAACTCACTACTCAGCTCAAGTTTATTCATAAGCACGTTTAAAAACCAACAAAGTTGTCCGAAGTGCTGTACAGTCAGTAAATAGCATAGGCACATGGTAAAAACACAAGGTTTAAATGAAAGGAAAGCAATGAGGTCACAAGAAATAAATGTCCAACACTCATCCTGGATTAAAAGCCAACGAATAAAAATGAGTCTTAAGGCGAGATTTAAAAACAGACAGCATAGGGGCTGACCTGACATTTAGGGGCAGCTCATTCCACAGCTTAAGGGCTGCAACAGAGAAAGCTCTGTGGCTCCTCATTTTCAGTTTTGATTTAGGGACGACCAGAGACAGCCGGTCAGCGGACCTCAGTGACTTCAAGAGAGTATATGTCCGTAAGAGGTCAGAAATGTACGTGTGTGCTGACCCACTTAAAGATTTAAAAACAAACAATAAAACCTTATAATGAATCCTAAAATGTACCGGAGGCTAAAATGGGCGAGATGTGTTCTCGCTTGTGTGAGCCTGTTAAAAGCCGAGCAGCAGCATTTTGAACCAACTCCGAACGTGAGAGGGAGGTCTGGCTTACTCCAAAATAAAGTGCATTGCTGTAGTTCAGGCGGGTTGTAATAAAAGTATGAATAAGCTTTTCGAGATCATTAAAGTTTAAAAAGGTCTCTAAATAAGAGCCTCAAATAATAAAAAAATTGATTCAACGACAGAGTTAATCTGTTTATCAAGTTTAAAATCGCTGTCCATTTTGACGCCAAGGTTTGAAAAAAAATGGATTTCAAAAATTGCTGCAGGGAGCCCAGGGTGATAGCAGAGGCCTCAATGGTACCACTAGGTCCAAACACTAGGTTTATTGTTATCAATAAAATATAAAAAGTTAAGGGCCATCCAGGCTTTGCTGCCCTTCAGACAATCCAACAATGAATTTACTGAACTGGAATCATTTATTTTCAGTGGCAGGTAAATGTGTCAGTCATCGGCGTAGAAATGGTAGGAGATGCCATATTTCCATAAAAATCCAACTTAAGTGGAGCAGATAAAATGAAAAAAGGATCGGCACAAGAATGGAACCTTAGGGGACTCCACGTGGAAGAGGAGCAACGGATAAAACTCAGTCACCTAGGCTAACTGAAAAGCTTTCCCCTGACAGGTAAGACCGGAACCACTGTAAGACTGTGCCTATAATACCCACACTGCGCTCCAGGTGAGAGATGAGAATGCCGTGGTCTGTATCAGATTGAATGGCATCTTTAAAAGCAGTGGAGAACTGAGGTCTAACCTCACGGCCACGGTGCCGGACCGCACGGTTTAACGTAATGACAGGGAAGAGTGACCTGAAATAAAACAGTTATGTGATCACAGAAGACAGCGTCACAAACGTCAACATTAAAAACAGGTAGACCACAAGTTAAAACCAGCTCCATGAGTGTCCATGTTCTTGTGTAGGGTCAGTAACAGACTGTACAAGATCAAAAAATCCATTACATTTAAAGAGTCTTTCGCAAACGACTTAGCAGGACAACAGACATGGATGTTAAAATCCCCGAAAATCTAAATCTTTATAAAATCTTTGTGGCATTTCAGAGGTGGGTATTTCACTGCACTCAGTACCGGGTGAGAAGGACCCAACTCAAACAAACTATGTTCAAAACTCAAGAAAGAGACCGGCGATGTTTGCTTGCAATTAAAACTACTCTTAAAAACGGTAGCTGCTGCTCCGCCTCGACCTGCAGTCCTTGGTGAGTTGAAATATTCACAAACAGTTGGTAAAAGTTCAGAGAAAACGATTAACACTCAGCCAGGCTTCATTCAAAAAGAGGAAATCCAATCCACGGGAGGTGAAAAAGTCATTAAGAATAAATGTCTTATTTGCTAGAGATCTAGCATTTACCAAGGCAAACCTGGTAGAAAGCGGGACATTTGAACCCGGGGTGCCCACAACAGCGGCCGAAGGCTTCTGTGATTTATTCCGTCCTCCGCGGAGACGAGGCAAACAGGTGTGGAGAAGAGTGATCTCCTCATCCAGACCGGCAACAGGCATCAGCCAGGTGCCGAGAGGATGTCTGGAGCACCAGGGAAAAAATGTGGCGAGTTACCGATCCATATTCCATCTGGATACATACTGGAGGAAACTGAACTGTATCAGGAAAGCAGGCCGAGGAGGCTTTCCATTTAACCAGCCGGTCGCTGTGTTTTTCCCCGACGCCTCCTCTGGGTTGGAGGAACCTCCGTGCGGGAATGGCGAGCCGGTATTCCCAAAAAGAGTGAGGGAAGAGATTTCAGCTCATTTAGTTCGTACTTTATGAAAGTGTTCACCTAAAGTCAAATATTAAGCGACGTGAAGCGATCGTGAACCAGCAGAGAGTCGACACGTCTTGTGGCAAGAGTCAGGAACAATAGTAATACAAACAAAACACGCCCTGGCGCCATCTTCCTCAAACTAGTATCGTGGTAAAAATGTGTACATAAATTGAGAATGAAGGACAAAGCTAAAACTCTTCATGTCTTCAACAACAAACAACAGACACTAACTAACACTGGAGTTTACTATAAGATCTAGTATTTCATGGCCGAGGTGCACACGCTCTCTGACTCTAGAGGAGCTGGCAGGAAGCCCCTCCTACAAGACATACCATAGTTAATAAAATCACTTAACCAAAATATACTAAATACACATAAAGAATTATTTTTATCAAACATTCTACTGGAAAGGCCGCTTTGTTTTGATTTCTGGTGGGAGACAACTTCACCTCCAGTTTTTCGGAGGGACGAGGAAACAGTCACAAGAGGGGCCAGAGAAATTTAAATAGATTCCACAATTACCACAACTATTTAAACTAGGCCTAGCCTGTGTTCCCTGACAGGAAGGGTATATCCACTAAAAAGCCCCCAATCTCCTGGATTCCACAAGTAATCCCGCTAAATGAACCCCTCAAATGAAATGTGACTCATTAATAATCTCAAAAAGTCCATATTGACTCAACCTTACTATTTCTATGAACTCAGACTTATGCTCTGAGATCAGATTCCATGGTGACTCAATAATGAAGATAAATGCAGGTTAAATGTTTCTTTGGAGCTCAGAAATAAAACATGGTAGAATTCCTCTTGTCAATTCTTATGAGCTAAATTGGACTAAACCAGACCGACGCTTAGGAAATGATTAATGACAGTGTATTTCGCAAAATAAGTTCTAAGATACGAGATACATAAGATAGATATCCTCCAGTCGATACATATGCACCATATTTGGAGGGAATCAGACAAACAGTTGAGTAATTCTGTCTGGAAAACTTTGGGAGATAAAGTTCCCCCCCCCCAGCTCCTCGTACTAAGGTCTGCTGGCAGATAAAACTTTTGAAAATGATCCATGAAATAGTTTTTGGGTTATTGCATCAACGTGAAGGACCTGCGGCAGACGCGGTGACGATTCCACAATATCTTATGAACCTTACATGAGGACGACTTTAAAAAATCTACAACAGGGTCCCTTTTTTCTTTTTTTTCTTTTTTTTAGCCTTTTCGCGATGAATACCATTGTGAGATTGAAGCCAGAGATGACAAGAAAAGAACCCCTTCTCCAAACCCATTAAAGGAAACAGCCCTCTTAGTGATGTGGCAGTAAAACTACAAAGCATACTTCACCTGTCCCGGGGTACAAGCACACTAACTGGCTGCACGGCATGTCTGGAAGCAGTTCAGCCGTCTGCAGGGAGAAAAGAAATATTCCTGACGTTTTGCATGCATCCATTATTTTTCCTTGTGGGAAAACAGCGCGAGTCCTTTTGGGGGAAATTGTTCTCTCAGTTCTGATCCTTGAGGAGACATCAACAGAAGACTGATGCAGCTCCCTCTGAAGTAGCAAACGGAGCCGTGCCGTCGTCTCTGTGCTGAGGACTTTGAGGCTTTGAGAAATCAATGGCTAATGTGGACTGGAAAGAAAGACGTGATCTTTTTGCTGCACTTTCCTATCCACACATAAATCACGGGGCGTATTGACACTCTATGTTTATTCTTAGAAGCTGGTAATGATATAATTTTAGAGCATAAAAAAAAAAAAAAGAGGCTCTCTTCATTTTTCTCCAGACAAAGATTACCTTAATTTAAAATGATTACAGTCGAAAAACTAGGATTATAAGGCTCGAGGTGATTATATACACTTTTATCATTATATACAGTCATACCCAGTACAACATATTAAAATTGTTTCTCCACATGTAAGCCTTCTCTCAGGAGCAGTGGGCAGCCCCTGTGAAACAGCAGGGGCCTCATCTATAAAACTGGTCATAGGATTTGCGTCAGTAGGCGGCGTTAAAAAAAAAGAAAAAGAGATTCTGATTCATAGAACGGTGCACACGCACATCTTACTCCGATCTCCCTTTATAAATCACAACTCACTTCAAGTGTGACGCAGCATATGGGAGTTTGTATGAAAACACAAGTAGTTGCTCGAGTGAGTGAAATATTTCTAATTCATGAAACCTCTGGTTGAGGACGTCAGTCACGGCGAAGGCAGACTGGAGGACTAAAAAATAAACTTCTCACCTCTGTGTGTTACTACACTGTAATAACATGCATATTTATACCTATTAAAAATAACTAGACCTATGCTGTCGCCTTGACAGCAAGGGTATATCCCAAAAAGTCCCATGTCCCATGTCCCCTGCGTTGTAAAAGCGACCACCTGATCAAACTCCTTAAATTAAATGTGAAGATATGTCCCAAATTTTTTTTAATTTAAAAAAAAGCTCCCCCTAGTGAGTAAAATATGATCTATAGGAGTAAAATGCAATCGACAAAAGATGGATCTCCCCAGGTCGATTCATATGCATCTTTGCCGATAAAGCCCCCCACTGGTGTTAGATATATAAGACCGATCCCACTCAAAATTAATACAGTTCTTCTTCGCACTAAGGTCTAGGTCGGCATCCAATTTGAAAATGATCCATGAGATAGTTTCAGAGTTATGTAGTGAAAACAGTGTTTTTGTTTAAAAATAATCGCCCCCTAGTGAGTAAAAATATGAACTATTAGAGAAAATTTGATATTTATAAGATAGATCTTCTCAAGCCGATTCATATGCACCAAACTTAAACTAAATTAGACCGATTTTTTAAAAGGTACACCAGGTTTTGTGAAAAGCTCCCCCTAGTGAGAAAAATATGAACTATTAAAGTAAAATATTAAAATCGGATTAAGTCAGACTAAATCGGATCAACAGATGAGAAATTATGGCCGAACAATTTTGGAGATAAAGCTCCTCCTAGTGCAGGAATCATATAACCAATGTTTCCCCAAATTACTTCAGTCCTTCCTAGCACTAAGGTCTATCTTGGTAAAAAATTTAAAAATGATCCATCGAGTAGTTTTTGAGTTATGGTGTTAACACAAAGGATCCGCAGCGTTCGCGATGACGACTTTATAATATCTCCGACTTTTCTGGGATATAATATTTATATTAAACCATACAACATGTGGACTGCAGAGTCACGGGATCGAGCCATCCACCATCTGATCAGCGGAAATTCCCTCAGCTTCAGTCGTCCTCGGGCCATGAGCTGTTTAAAGTGTGCCTTTAAACTAATTCAACATTCAAACATCTTCATTTGATATGCAGCAGAAGTTCAAAAGTCACCGTTTCCTCTTGAGGAGAAGAAAACCCTGGTGTCAAAGTGACTGCCTTCCTTTTCACCCTGAAGTCAACTTTCCTTTCTGACCATTTTCTCTGCAACAATATTTCTGCATTTGATGTATAATTACTATAATATTCTAAATAATGCCACAGCCCTACATGAATTTTGTTTTGACTTCCTGATTTTACTTGACTTACTTGAAATGTGAATATTCTGAGTCCATCATATCATCCACATTGGATCTTCATTATCAAAATTGCTCTTTAAATTAAGTTTTTTTTTAATCTTTATTATGATTTGCCCATTATGGATGGGCTAACTAATAATAACAACCACAATAATACATTTTATTTATAGAGTGCTTTTGATAAATACTCAAATAAAATAACAAAAGCAATAAAATGCCCTGATAAATGGAATATTTGGTCATTAAACCTAATATTATAAATGGAGTTGAAGCCAGCTGAGGCGATTCTGTGAGTGGTGGTTGCTATGGAAAAGGATCATTCACATTTCAGCTCCAAGAAATAACACGTTTAATATTTTTCTAGATCCTGGTGCAAAAAGGATCTCAGGCGGATCTGGTTTTACTCCACCTTCTATTCTACTCGGTGCTGGGTAGTGCCGAGCTAGGAAAAACTCTTTCAAAGAAAGGGCTTTTCATAGCGTGGCGAAGCAACTGTGACATTTATGGTATCTTTTTTTTCTTTTCTTGCGTGACCACATTCTTTGTTTGCATCCGGACTATTCAGGGATACATTTCGCACATTAGAGCCGAATCCTCCTTGGCCCGCCATCAGAATCTCGTTCTGGCATCTGATTCTGTGGGCATACAAATTAAGCTGTTCCTCTCAGCTCTTCAGGGCTCTCCACCACTGGATGCTCACTAAATGGTTTACTAATTACTAATGTGGCAACACAAACAGACAACTATCAGGAGTTTCTTTATTTTATTTCTCTCTCGTTGCCCGACCCTTCACTCGAACCCCTGAATGATGAGGCTCTGTAAAAACCCATTTCCACAGAGCCATTCCTCTGAAGATCTTTTGAGGGGCTGCGGGGAGTGGTTTTGCAAAGAGGCGCTGGGATAGCTTCCGAGAAGATATTTTTTTTAATTTCCAGAGTGTCCATAAAATGAAATGAACAAGCCCTATTTGTTATGAGCACGGCGGACTAAAAGGCTGGTTTGATATGCATTAGTTTGATAAAATAAGCATTTATATTTATGAATGCTTCTCATTCAGTGGCCTCATATATAAGGAAATGACTTCAGAAGTGCTTCTGAACGCACGGCCCGTTGTCTGTGCGCTGTGTAGTCGAGGAGCGACTGAAATTTCATTTTAAGGGAAATGCTATTTCAGTCGCTGTGTTCATATTTTCGCTCGTCTCGGTAATAAATCATGAGGTCATCGTGCCGTGCGGAGCGGAGAGCTCGGAGTAACAATAAAGCAGTTCTGGTCCACACTGGACATGAGGTGGTTTTAATAAGATGGAATATAGCTCTCACACGCTGAGCCCTTCTTTTCTTCTTCTCCTTTAGGCCTCATGTTTCTGTATTGGACATCTGGCGCCGTTCAGCCGCGGGATGCGTACGGATAGGGATAATTGTAAATGTCAGCTTTTTGCAAAATAAATGAATCTGCTTTGTTTTTATTCACCTGTCAAAACCTTTCCTTTTCCTTAACCCACTTATCCTTTGCAGGTTCACGGGGTTTGCCGGAACCCATCCAAGCTGGCACCGGACCGGAGGCATCAGCACATCCGGTACAGGTCAGCTGTCCATCACAGGGCCGACACATTGTTATAAAGAACAATTTACATTCATATTCAGATCGCTCAGCAATTTGGAGTCCAATATTGGATGATTTTCAGCTGTGCACTATAAAAAGAGAATTGCTTGATGTACTCAAATACATCAAGCAAACTTCAACTGGTATCACTTAATCAAATTAAGTATTAACAGCTTAAAATATAATAAGTTAGAATCATAAACACTTAATACTGACAACTAGTTTATCTAATGTACTTAAATTCATCAAAAATAATTGTTTTTACAGTGCATGATAAGACCCTGTAAGCTCAACAAAGTGACACGCAAGCTTCCTGTTTCTGTGTCGGGTCAGGATGGGAGGGGTTCATTCTACGTACAGAATGTTAGATGTAATGGCCGGTTCTACCCATGTGCATTTTGTAAGAAGAAAAATGGCATGTCATGAAAGTCTGCATGTCCCTTGAGGGACATGATGAAGTCCTTCCTCTCTTGCTAGGATCTGGAGAACTGGAGAAGGTCATCCATGCCTTCATTTTATCGCGCCTGGATTACTGTAATTCTTTACATTCAGGCTGAAGCCACAGACACCTTCACGTCTCCGGATTGTTCAGAATGCTGCAGCTCGGGTTTTAACCCATTTAATCTCATCAACATAAAAAAAAAAGGACTGGAAATTTTATTTATGTAGGATGTTTATTTATGTTATAACTAAAAAATTTGCATTTTGTGGAAAATAGTCAATTTTATGAAATCAGCCCAGCCTGTTTTCAGAAAACAATTTGACCCTCATTAGACTTTTTTTTTGGCTGTATCAAGTTACATAATTCTGTTCAGTAAGTCCTCACATGCTTTAAAATGCCAAAAAACCCTACTTATCAAATATGTCTTTCTCAGTAGCCATGGCTGTCCCCTCCTCCTCGGTGGCCTCTTGTCTTGTGGTGTCCCGCAGAGCTCAGTCATTGGCCCCGTATGCTTTAGCATAAACATGCTGCCACTGGGTCACATTCTTAACAGGTTCAGTCGCATTTTTCAATAGAACTAGTGACTCAAAATGAACTCGACCAAACATCTGAGCAGAATATTAAAGGGTTAACAAATACACTAGAAGTCAAAACCATATCAGACCTGTTTTAGTATCTCTTCGCCGGTGCGAATAGGGCATACCACCTGTTGTCCTGGTTACAATGATGCTGAGCGAGATACCGACATGGATTTGAACGCATTAAATCAGACGCTTTGCTCGACTTCCTCCCTTTGGTTTAGAACTGCTTTGCATTCGCACCACAAACGAACCCCACCAGGGTTCACTTGGAAGTAAACCAAGTTCCCCATTTTCAAGCTGACCAGCGTTCGCTTGTTTGGTCCGAACCAGAGTCCGAATGAGCTTTCGGACCACCCCAAACGACCGGACTGTCCGTACTCTCTATCTGCCACCGTCTGCTTGTCCACTATTCTCCTGTCATAAACCGCAGTGGGAAGAAAAGACACGGGTTCATCTTACCTGCTATTGATTACAATAAACTGTTAAACATCTGGTATTATTGTTATCTGAGTTCTGACTCTGAGTGTGAAGATGACGAAAAGGCATTGGTATCTGTTCACAACTTTAATATGGAGCATAAATGGGCCTTTAGGCTCCAGTGGCGCAAGGTTATTACCACCTTGGCTGATATTGGGCTCTAAAGAGCACTTCTTCCTTTTTTTAAAGCAACAATTTATTAAATTATATCAATTAAACTGCCACAGAGTGAACCTGTGGCTTCAACATATCATTATTATTCATTTGGGGTTGTTTAATGATTATGTATAACTCTGTGACTCTTACAAGTTGAACTGGCTTCATAAGCTTGACTCTAACTTGTATCTGCCGTTACGTGGAGGAAGGTAATGGCTTTTGTTTTCACTAGACTCAATTATTCATACCATTGTTATTAGGAATATATAGATATCTTCTTGAGTGATCCAACATAGCAGTACTTGAGTTTGAAGTTATATGCAAAAAGTGAGAGAAGAACTCTTATAAATGTCGAATGCGGTCTATCCCTCGCTTTCCAACTGGGCTTTGATGTCTTTTTTTTTAATAAATGTCATCTGTCAATACTACCTGTGCTTTGGACCTTGATGAGCAGTCAGCGCCTGCAGGCTACAAAACATTTATTGCCAGGAACTTCAAGAGATGTTTCCATCGAGCTTCATGCTGATGCTTGTGGCGAGTCTCTTGATGGACTCAAGCTCCTGAAGTTAAAGATATCTGCATTGCGAAAAAACCTCGGCGTTACTTATCTCCTGATGTCTGACATACCCGTTTCCAACATTATCGCAATGGTGTTTTGTCCGCAGAGACTTGTGATCTGGATTAGCAACGGAGATGGAAATAATTGGACCGTTCCGTCGCCGCTGTTGTTTCCTGCGGTGATTCGGCTCATTGTCGACAAGAATTACCATAGTAGTTAAATTAATTAGGAACATCACACTGTGAAAATCCGGCATTCAACACATTTATTTTGTTGGGTAATGTGTTTCGATGAGTTTGTAAAAGGAAACATTGTTACTTTTGCAAACAGTTGGATCACTCTGATATCCTTTTTTTTTTTTTTAATGGGCCCGTTCTTTTAGATTTATAGGGGAAATCAAGTATTATGAATTATCCTAATTCAATTGGCGGGATGTTTGCCTTGAGATGCATTAATATCTCAACAATTAATATCTCAAACAAAACACACTCATTTCACTTTTACTTAAGTGTGCGTAAAAAATTATTTAAAATTGTGATTTTCTGTGAAAAGCATTGCCCTGAAGTCCCTGAACAATGCCGTCATATGACATTTAATGGGCTGACCGATGGTTACATCTAAATAATAAGATAATAAGGGCACTTAGAATACACTACTCATTATGTTTTTAAAACTTTAAAGAAAAAACAAAACGGAAATGGGCCAAAATGGGTATCTGCCGGGAAGACTTATAAAAAAAATTGATAATCAGTGCAACTCTCCATTTTCATCCTAAACCAGCAAGTGATCTCCTACATTTTCCAAAAATCTATGAAAAATCCCTCCAAATATACAGACCGAGTAAAAACTCTATTCAATATACAAACATGTATTCTGAGCACCTTTTTGCCATTTTTTCTCTCACTCCGCTGTCTAACTCATTCCAAACCATCTGTATTGGGTTTAGGTTGGGTGACTTTGGAGGCTAGGTCATGTGATGCACTCTCCCTCTGGGTTAATAGCCCTTGCATAGCCTGGAGGTGTGTTTTGGGTCATTGCCCAATTGAAATGATGAAAAAAATTAAATGTCTCTGCAGAATGCTGCGGTAGTGGTGTTAAATGTGCCGGCAATTTTGAATAAATCCCTAATACTGTCACCCCTACGCCATCACACCTTCTCGCATGTGCTTCATGGTGGGAACCACAGATGTAGATACCATCCAGCCCCCTTTTTTTTTTTTCAAAAAACCCATGCTAGTTTGAACCAAATTTCTCAAATTTAGGTTCATCAAACCAAAATACGGATTTTCCATCGGTTTACTGCCCAGTTCTTGTGTTTCGTGGCCCAACTTAATTCTTCCTCTTATATATCTCCCTCTACCGTGGTCCTCCTGCAGAAGTTTGAGTGTGAAGACCTGAATCAGTCTCCTCTGACCAGTTGATGTCTAGATGTGTCTGCTACTTGAGCTGTAGGTACTAATCTGAGGTGCTGTTCGTTAGTTTGTGAGGATGATAACTGAAATGAGCTTAGCCTGGAACTCGACTCTGGAGATTTAAGTTGAGGGCGAAAATCAATTACCATTTTAGCTGGAAATAACGGGTTAATCAGGTTGACACGTTTGCTATAAGTCAACCATCAAGCGGTTAGCACAATCCTTCCATAGCAATGGGCTTGTGGGTATCCTCTTGGGGACTCTATAGAGTGCGTCTTCAATCCAAACCCATTCTGAATATAAAGCTAGCTACACGCTAGAGGATATTCAAATCTTAACCGATTTCCAGCTATTTTCAACGGCCAGACTGCGAAACCAAAGCACCTGCCGTTTGTAGTAACGATTTAACGAAAATGTCGATTCTACAGACACGAGATCTCACAGAAACTTCTGGACCAAATGTGACCTCAGAAGAAAAGACCAATCAACGTCCTTGTCGGTTCTATTGTAATTGTCTTGCATGACACATTGTCAAATTGGCACACTAAGCATTAAATCAGGCCTTTTATCCACCAGACCAGGCGCGTCAAACTCAATCACAGAGGGGCCCAAAAATAAAAATGGAGTCCACACAAATAGTCGAACAGAACTCAAGTCGGCCATTTATAATCTCAGGGATTATGACAATTTATTCTTATTTTATTTACTTATTTTACAGAATCCTCTGGACAAACCAAGAGAATAGAAAACACTCAAATGAAAGATAAAATTCAAGAGGGAGCAGCATCATCTCCACGTTTCCCTCTCTATCAGCAGTGTTTGTATTCGCAGGCATCAACAAGTTACATCTTGAATCAATCTGATTTGAATTAACAATATCAATAAAAATGGAACTTTAAATAACCGTTGATAGTCTACAGGTGCATCTCAGATTAAATGTAAGCAACTTAATGGGTTTTTCTTGTTTTTAACGCAGCAGCACTGACACACGTTGAACGGCTGGAGGACATGAACACACCTCGCCAGTTAATCAAAACTTGCGTTGTATTTACTAAACCGCGTGTGCAGTTTACTAATACCATTATTAATTAGCGTCTTAACTGTTTTTTTCTCATCCATATCCCCTGCCGGACTTCAGATGAGCCTAAATTTTATTAGAGTGACTGAAGCTCACGCTGGCGCTCTGGTGTGCCGGCTATCGCAGTGCATTCTGGGACATGTAGTATCTATAGTGTTTTTGCGCTGTTTAACAATTAATATCAAAATCAGATAGCGTCTCACGGGCTTGATATGATTGTTCTGCGGGCTGGAGGTTGCCTTGAGTTTGACGTGTGTGCTCAAGTGCGTAGCTACCATAAGCCATCAACTGCCTTCCTCATCGAGTGCTATGGTAGCAGCAAGGCAAGGGGAGGTCAGCGACAACAGATACACCGTACGTCCGATTGCAAACTGTTCTTAGTGCACATAAGCTGAGTACCTGGCCGACATTTTAGGTATCTCAATTATTTGACTGCTGGAACATAAGGCAAAGAAAAGAGCATCTTTTCTCACCTCTTGTAAGATGCTTTACGCTCTCCTTATAGAGCAAGTGGGTGTGAGCGCTTGTGATGAACAAGCCACCTGTGTTGTGACAATCTGGCTCCCACCTTAAGACAGCTGCGTGTAAACCCCGCCTCTTTAGGCCGTTCTTCATCAGATCGTCTAGTTTTGCCAGTGGTAGCAGGACTTTTTTTTTTTGTCTCTCTCTCCAGATCCACCATTCCGGCTCATCGGAGACAGTGTTGAGGATTCTGCTCTGCTTCTGCCACGATGCGACCAGCTGTCTATCATGCTCCTGTGCAATAATATAATATACAAACAGTTCTCGTTCATTTTTACCCTCCCACCATGTCCAAGAAAATAGCTCCAAGAAATACTAGCTAAATGTATAACAACCTGTCTAGAGTGCAGCCATAGGCTCCAGCCCTCCATCCTGCACAAGGTGACGGAAAACAGATGGATATTGGGTTTTAACAGGTACCAGATTTTTAAATCCAAGCAGTCGAACGTTTGCTGGAGGTTGATTTGTTGACGAAAAACAACACCTGGCTGGACAGAGTGGATTTTGACATCAACAGGATTTCTTTCTGACACCTCATTATAGTCCTGTGCCAGCTGGACGTCCTCTGTGGCAGAGGGAAGCCTTGTCCACCTTTCTTGGGAGCCGGTTTTGTCACTAGATAGGATGAAGATGAAGTCGAAAACTTTGCACATTGACAAACCTTTGCGTCTCAAAGTAATGAAGGACTCTTTACCTGGATGTGTTTACCACCAGTACCTCAACACAAGTCAAGTTAATTTTATTTATATAGTATCAAATCATAACAAATGTTATCTGTAGGCACTTTCCAGAAAGAGCAGGTCCACATGGTAAACTGTATCCTACAGAAATCCAACAATTCCCCCATGAGCAAGGACATGCAGTCAGCTGCTAGGAAAATAGCTTTTACCAGGCAAAAAAACTTCTGCATTAACAAGTTGGTTTGCGAGACGGAGACAGAGAGGTGGGTTTAGTAAGTCTTCACATGCTTTAATATGCCCTAAAAAAGACAATCCTATTTATCGCATCGGACATTTTCATTAGCCATATTAATGCCTCTTCCTCTGTGGCCCCTTGGATCTACGGTGTCCCCCAGGGCTCTATCCTTTGTCCATTACTCTTTAGCATATACGTGCTTCCCTTATTAAAAATAAGTTCAGTCCAACGGCAAACATTTTTTAATAAGACATAGTGACTCAGACTGAGCTCAGCCAAACAGCTGAGCGAGAGGTTTAAGATAATAAGTGTGCAAAAATATCATGAGGTTCAACAGTGACTACAATAAAGAATTGAATATATGAACAATATTTTGTATTGCTAACATTTTAGATCTTTTTTGTTCATAATATGATAGCATTTAGTTTATTTCAAATTATTTCTGATGACTTCAGTTTTTTTCTACATTGACGAAAATGGTCCAAAAAAAAAAATTTTGATTTAAGACGTGTCAAAACTTTTGACCAGTACATGTATAGTTCTAGTATAGTGGGCTGCACAGTAAGCGGCACCACAGCCACTGAGCTCCCCTCAGAGTGGGAGTGGAAGGCTGATCCAGGTGCAGACCAGCTGCTTTTTTTAAATTTAAACTCTAATTGCACGCAGATTGCAAGATTGCACAAATTCACTGACAGCCAGAGATTAGCGGTGTCTCTCGTTTTCCCTTATGCAAATCCGCTCTCATGTGTAACGGAGATATCTACTACCTACGTCTGTCTCTCCCTCCTCAGGTCAACAGATTGTTGCGAAACAGGCATGTCAAACTGACAGAAATAACTATAGAAGAGGGAACATACGAAACAAACATATGGGCCGAATCTTTCCAGCAGTTTGCTGAGGCGCCAACTATGAGTGACAGTATGGAAAACACCTGCTTTGAACTGGCTGATTGCATCTATTAGTAGCACAGCGAGCGCACGCACCAACATCAGGGCGCTCTTAAAATAGAGTGCACCAACTTCTAATTCATGCGACAGGGAGTTGAAACTGGTTTTTGCAGTGTGACACCTCAGTTTGCCTTCCAAAATATTTCCTATCCTAATTTTAAAGGCTACAGGAATGTCGACGGTGGCCTGCTAGAGCTTCACATCACAGCAGACTCATCGTCTTGCAGGCCCACGCTTATCAGAACATCTCCACCTCCGGGGTCGTGTGCATTGCGGCAGGTCTTAGGTTTGTGAGACAGCTTTTTCTAATAGCAGGATGAACCCCGGTGAACTCAGGTGGAAAGTGGATTATGATTTATGAAGTGCAAGAAAAACTAGGCCCTTGCTGTCGTCACCGACAGCAAGGCTATACGCCTGAAGATCCCGCAATCCCCTGGGTTGTACAAGCAATCCCCCTGATTGAGCTCCTCAAATTAAACGTGACTGTTTAATAATCTCAAACAGTTCATTTTGTCTCAACCTAACTATTTCCTATAAAGTCCGCAATATGCTCTGAGATCAGATCCCATAGTGAGTCAATATTGAAGATAAATACAACCAACCCGTTGTCCTCGGGTCAAAATGACCCGCCACTCTATTTAACAGCAGAGAAAAAAATCCCCTAAATGATATTTTTTCAAACTTTTAAATTGATGACTTTTTCCTAGACTGACCCCAATGTTAGATAAAGTGAGATGTTGCCTTTATTCATATTTCCATGTAAGCTATACAACTAAAAAAAAAGTAAGAATATTTTCTTCAGGTCAAAATGACCCGTCAGTCAGAAAATTGAAAAAAATCATAATTCAGTAAACATTTTAATGGAGACTACATGTATATGAATAGTTTGTTCCCATCCGTTTCATTCATTTCATTGCTTCTCTATTATGCTGCTTCCAGTTAGCCCAAATAAATCAGCTTTGTTTTATCCCCACAGATTTCTCCACTGGGGTCTCCGGGTGAAACGTCTGCCTTGAACTGGGGCATTCAACTTGCCGTTGAAATCAATGGGAGGATTTTGTTGATATTTAACCAATCAGATTTCGAAGATGCCTTTTAAGGCGTATTCTTTGACTAGCTAGGTGTAGCTAGCTACCCCAACAGAAGTGTGGGCGTGTTCTAAGGCTGCTTCGTCCTGCGTCAGTGTTACGTTTCCGGGAGGCGCTAGATTTCGTCTCCGTTTCCTGCTTCTGCTGAGCAATAATTTTCAACAAATAAAAAGTGATTGACAGTCTGTGAACACGGGCCTCCATGCCGTAATTAGTAATGTAACTGGTAGGCACCGGTGTTCTTTACAACCGTGGTATTGGACTATTTTTTTAAAGAAATAATGGAGGACAGACTCTAAAGCTTCAGATGACGAACAGCTTTGTTGAGTCTAATTTTTAAGTATCTTAAATACCTGTTGATTATTGCTTGCTGAAGATGTTTGCTGGTGTCGAAGTGTGAATGAACGCCAGATTCAGTCTTACGCCTGACGGCAGTATTTTTTGCGAGCAGAAATACTGTGGAATTCTACTTACTATTGCTGAAATTTTTTGTTTTATCTTCGTATCGTATGATGATGTTGAACCTCATTTTAACCACTTAATTCTGCATGATAAATACTACCGTCCCTTTGAATATCGAATGGTTACTTGCCTGACAGCAGCCCGTATCTGCAGTGTCAGTGTGAAGGTATTCGAGGGCAGCGCAATTATGGGAGTATAGAACTGAAAGCCCATGTGTAAAACCCCACGGCCTGCCACTGGCCCCTAATGAAATATGAAATATCATAATGAATTAATTTATATACAAGATAGATCTTCCTATGTGCTCCAAATTAGCCAATTTGGACATAATCTGACACATGTTTGGGAAATAACAGTTAAAAAAAATGTGTTTTGTCCAACAAAAACTCAGTTGGGGTCAACTTTAGCTCAGAATTGTCGTCCCACAAATCGGGAGAACCTTGATGCTACATGCTTTGGCTCCTTGAGCAAGACCCTGAAATATTTGCCTTCTTGGAACCCCCTCCCCACCACCCCACCCCCCTACATTGACGTTTTATTGTCACCCTTGCTTATACGAACTTCTAAAGAAAGAGAACCTGATCAAAAATGGATTTGAACTGTTTTTATCTACATAATTGACTTCATAGAAATAGTGAGGTTGAGTTAATTCGTACTGTTTGAGATCATTAATGATTCATATTTAATTTCAGGAGTTCCATCGGAATGAATTCTTGTGCGGCGCAGATTTGGGGATTTTTCGGGGATATATCCCTGCTGTCAGGAACGATAGCATTTAAGCCTAGTTTTGTATGTAAATGAAGGAATATGGAGCTATTATGTTTCAATTTTGTCAGTCTATCTAGTTCAATACAATGCAGTAACCTTTATAACATTGGACAGTTTGTGATTGTACTCATTCATGTATCAATCGCAATCAAAGTATTGAAAAAAACGATATTTACCACGAAAACGATAAAGAGATAATGAGAGACCCGGGGATTTTTTGGTAAGTCAGCAACTCCTTCATGGCTCACATGACTCTGGTCATTATGAGCGCCTACAGGGTAACGGATCCTTTTTCTTTCCTGCGTGCATTTTAGATTGCATTGAACGTGTCATTAAAGTCATTATTTAGAATAATCAGTATATAAAATGTTGCATGTCAAATCTTCCTATTTTTGAATGATCAGATATGCAAAGTCAGAGCAAATGGAGAGATTGATGTTCTTCAGGCCGTCCGCCAGCTCAATAAATCCAATATAAAACCTCCATTATTCTAAGTTAATACAATTTGAATGGGACCTGGGGACTTCCTATGATTATTAATGACGGCAGAGATTGAGAGTGATTTTAACGCTCTTTGAAATTTTCATAAATGTGCTGTACCAAGTTAACATTAAATAGGCACTTCAAAAATGTTGAAACCTGAAACCTTTTGTTCTAACAGGTGGAGGACACGGAACCAAAAAGGCAGCGAGACCAAGTTACCGAGAGTTCCTCTCATGACTGGATTCTGCTTCTCACGTCAGGAGGCCGAGATTCTCCTCACAGTAAACAACAGTCTGGGGTTGCTATATAATACTGGAGCTGCTTCCCTCCTGTTACTGAAACTTGTGAAAACAAAGTTGTTGTTTTTTGTAAGTATTAGAACTATGAGAGTTAAACATGATACATACAAGATAGACCTCGAGTCGATTCATGTGCACCTATTATTGACTTAATTGGATCCCTGTTTGAGAAACTTTTTGATATAGCTCCCCCTAGTGTCAGAAATATACTACTGACCTTTACCAAAAATCAATTCAGCCTTTCTTCGCGTAAAGATCTATGGGGTATATTCTTTGAAAATTATCCATTTAATAGTTTTTGTGTCATCACGCTAACATTTTCCATTAAAAAAAGCTCCCCCTAGTGAGTAAAATATGAACTACTTATATAAAAACAGCATACATACGAGGTAGATCTCCTCAAGATGATTTAATATACAGCAGGTTTGGAATAAATCGAACCAATTGTTGAGAAATTATGGCCTGAAAACAATTTGGAGATTCAGCTCCCCCTAGTGTCAGAAATATACAACTGACCTTTCTCCAAATCACTCCAGTTCGTCTTTGAACTAAAGTCTATGTCGCTATAAAACTTGGAAAATTAAGCATGAAATAACTTTTGAGTTATCACGCTAACAAGAAGGATCTGATATCTCAGACTTTTCGGTGATGTAATTCTGAATGAACTGAACTGGAAGCAGCCAAGGAGAGACTCAATTAAATGGCATTAATATCCTGATGGGAACAAACTATTTAAAATCCATTTAGTCTCAATTAAAATGACGATTAAATTACGAAGTTCTAATTTTTTTTTCTTATTCCGATAACGTTGAGGTCAGAGGAGAAGGCCTTGTTCGCCCCGACGACCCACCTGAGCGGTCATAATCCGATCCTTGCCAAAGCCCCTCATATCTTCAGATTTACCATTTTATTATCCTTCCAAAACAAACATAAGGGAAAAAATGTTCACTTGCTGCCCAAAATATCATAACGTAACAATGATGACAAGATTATTAACTTCTCTTACCAGTGGTTTTAATGTTATGGCTGATCAGCCTATGCTAATTCCACCTGTAGTTTCCTGTCACTGGACGGAGGGTTGTGCAGAAAGAAAGAGAGGATTAATCCTACAGACAGAGAACATTAACGGATGTTAGAGCGGCGTGCAGGAGAACCTTCATGCCCCGTTTATTTTACAAATGTTTTACATTCAGGATTTCTTTAGTCTTTCAAACACTCAGGGAGACCGAGAGTATTTCCTGCGCTAAACAAAGTGTAATATATTACCCCTATACAATTGAGAATGTTATGTATGGTATTTTAGGCCACTTCATATTCCCATGGGAACAACGTCCCCGAGACTAAACAAATGAAAGGCTGTTATCCGTCGGCGGGTCGACATTTCTTAGATTTTTTTTTTTAGTTTCTTTTATTTTGCGAACTACATCATTCCTGAAACGAACGCGGTGAAAGAACCGCCGCAGTAACTCACTCCCTTGTCCGAGATACCGCAGCGCACTCGCTTATTAAACACTGTTAGAAACTATTCCTGAGGAGATTAAGGAGAGGAATGACAAGGTGGCACAGAAAGAAAGAGGATTAAAATGAAGGATGGACTTGTGGGAAAGTATGCGTCTGCTGGCAGGTGCTGGATGCGCCGAGCAAACCTTATTAGGAATCCCTTTCTCCCCTGTTTCCATGCAAAGCTGGCTGAACAGCCAGGGCATTATAATCCGTTTTGTTCTGAGTCCCAAATGGGGGTTAGGAAGAAAAAAAATGAAAATTGGACAGAAGTTGACAAAGAGTTTAGCTTTTGTAGTGAGAGGCTGTCTCCTGGAGCTGGTAACCAACAGCAGACTCTTGAAGTCTCGTATCCAGACCGTCTTCCTAATGTTTTTTTTTTTTGTGTTTCAGTCTGCCTCAGAGAGAAGCTGCGCGCCTCAAATCTCCACTCGCATGGTGATTGCACGATGCCGAGTGCGAGGTGTGAGCAGGCCGCCGTAAATGAGAGCTCCGTTCAGACGTCACGGTTACTCCAGACTTAAACGGAGGATGGATAGAAAAGGAAAGGATGCAGTTGTGAGATGGAGTTAAAGTTAAAGGTACATTTCACACAATTCAAACGCATAAAATGATCCTACCGGAATCATATGTTTATTTTAATCTATTTTATTTCATATCTTCTATAGTATATAAATATATATATATATATATATACATAATATTAATGATGGATGTTTTTTCTTCTTTTCCATTGTTTCATTGTTTTTTAATCACTTTATGATATCAAATATTTTTTGTAACCAGCGCATCATTCATGGCTGCTGTTTTTATTGCTTTCTCCTTTTATTTATTATTTTTGTTTTTTTTAATTGTCCAATGATTTTAAATTACCTTGGAAAAACAAGCGCACCAGAGAAAATGAGACTCCAGTCTGAATGGATTTCCCTGTTTAAATAAAGCTTAATGATAATAATAATAATAAAGAGATTGCTTTAAATAGACAAATTGTCAGGATATCTTCCCTTCCTTTTAGGTGAGTCTAGTTTTGGACGCTGCAGTGGCCCCTAGAAATATTGGCACCCTTTTAAAAAAAACAGAATCAAACCAGATGCAGAAAAACGTCTTTATTGTCCCTACACATAATCTTCAATTCATAATTCTGCCTGTGATTAAAAGGTAACTGAAGCATATTTCCAGTCCTATTTTACATTTCAAGCTTCACCTGTTTGAGTGAGAACTCCGAAGAGGTGAACAATGACTTCCTGCTTTACTGGGGTATAAATATGAGTTGACACAGGCCTAATTCTCTCTGGCTTTCTTCACAATGCAAGAGAGTACGTGAACGCATCTCGCAAGTTTATTAAAACCTGGGTTCTATATACAAATACGCGCGTGTGACTTACTAATAACTTTATTATTCATTGTTTAAATTCTTTTCTCTCATCTATATATCCCATCTCGCGCTGCGTAGCATCTCTTCTAAGGATGAGCATAACGTTTATTAGAGCGACTGGATAATCATTGATATATGACAACAGAGGAGCGGGGACACTTGATCGACGCAACGGCTATCGCAGTGCATTCTGGGATTTGTAGTATCTGTGATGTTTGTTCTGTAAACCAAAGGGCCAGTTATTATAAAGATAAGACCTTGTCTGGTGGGCATTAGCTCCAGAGGGTTAAATTGGTCTCATGAACACAGTTTGAGATGTTTCTCTTTGGTGAATTATGCCGCTGTGAGATCATTCTAGATGACCAACACTAGAGTTTCCTGTCAAATACCTCTGCTCCCTCACTGGCTGCTGATAAGGGAGACAGAAACGAAGGGAAAGTAAGTCCAGAAGTTTCTTTGTTCGATAATTGAAAGCGATTCCTCCTGAAGCGTATATATGTGGCCTTAAAAAGTCCTACTGTACACTATAATGACCTTAGATAGGTTAGCGAGAGCAGCAGGCCGGGTCCAGCAACCATGATGAAACCGAAGCAATGCCCCGCTTCCAGCTTATGATCAATGACAAGAAAGTATCAGTATGTCAGCGAAGGACTGCACAGCACGCCAAACGAGGACATACACTCCCAGAGGACCTTGCACAGGCCTGCGAGTTTCAGTCAAGACAGAAGAGGTTAACATGCTCTGTTCCACATAAGGAGACGACTTGTGGTGTCATTTGTCAAATCCAGCTTCTCTTTCACTCCCCACGCAGCTCGCCCTCCTAATAATCCAGCAATGTGGACGTTATAGGGCTGTATTTCCTGACTGGGAGTGAAGGTGGTATGCCAAGTGTGGTTTTTGAGACTGTCGGAGACATTTGGTATGAAGTGAGTGCATTTCATTGTTTATTTGATGGTGACAGGACAATTAGGAGAATTACATTCCGCATTCTGAAATAAAAAAGAACGTGTTCCGCGCAGACTTTATGGCTGCAGGTAATTTTCTGCTCTTGTCCTTTGTTGGGCTTTTAAACTGATTGCACAATCTCTTATTAAATGAAACAATCTGAAAAGCATCTTTAACGGAGATTTTCTCTGTCCACTGCTATCGCTCAACATTTACAGTGATGGGGCTTTCAAATCAAGAGTTTTCTTATAAAAGTGCTGGTGGCCACAGTTTAGTTAGTATCTGTAAAAGCCAGTTAAGCAATTCTTTAAGGCCTTGATACTTTGCGCATCGGGAATCTACAATGATCCCACGATATCGTATCATCACTATACTTAAGTAACAATTCCGTATTATGCCAATTGAACCCTTTATATATACAATATAAAGGGTTAAATTGTCATATTTCCTTTCTTTGGGGCATTTATTAATCTAATATCTCAGATACCCTGAATTTAAAAGTAATTTAAAAACATTTATGAAATGATTTCATGTTGAAGTTTTGTATTTCATGGAAAATGTTTAATTTAAATTAGATTATATTAATTATATTTGTTAAGTCCTCACATGCTTTAATAAAGATTTTTTCAATAGCCATGGTTAACACCTTCTATTTAGTGGCCCCCTTTGACATGTGGTGTCCCCCAGGGCTCCGACCTTGGTCCCTTAATCTTTACGATACAGATGCTGTCACCGGGTCGTTATAAGAACAGGTTCAGTCAAGTGGCTCACATTTTTCAATTAGCTCAACCAAACAGTTGAACTGGACATTAAAGGGTTTTAAAACAACTGGCTGTATACTTTCTATTGCAATAACAGATATTGTGATGTATTACCATTTTCCAAAAGCTACTAATTATATCCATAAAAGAAAACTTTGTCAAAATCTATTTTATTCAAACAGTAAAATGACCAACTTGTCAGAAGAACATTTGAAGACATAAATGCTGCTACTGCTGACAAACTGATCTGTTTGCATATAGCATGCTAGCATGCTAGTATAACTTCAGTGAATGTGAACATGTGTGAGCTACCGGACTATTCCTGGTCCGTGGAATCGTCGACTTGTACAGAAAGAGTTATGTAGCTCTCTCTGAAACTGGAAAATATGAAAGTAAAGGCTTTGGTTCTGGAGAAAGTTACAACATGACACCTACCGTCAATCATGGAGGTGACAGTGTTATTTTATGAGGATGCTTCGCTGCCTCCGGACCACGGGAACTCACCTTAGCCCTGGTTCAGACTACACAATTGTGGCCCGATTTTAAAAAGATCTGGTCCATCTAATCTGCGGGGCGATTCTTTCTGTCGGGCACGACTACGGAGACGACCTGCGACAACTGGGTCTCGAATGAGGTGGTCGTTTGAGACGCTCCATGATACCGGTTGGGAAAGTCTGTTGTGGTCGCAACCGGTTCTGAAGTCTTCAGAGTGAAAACAATACTCGATGGCGGGTAGAATCCAGAACGTTACCAGTACTAGGTGGAACAATAATAAAGAAGAAAGACTTGTTGAAATACTGCAACGGTATCCCTGCTGCCTTTTCAACGTTTCATCGAAGGGAAACCATGACGGGGTAGTTACTGGCGAGAACACAGCGTGCTGCCATGGCCGCGATTGACCCGCCTTCTCATCAACATCACGTCACTTGACATGAACGAATAGGCAACAAAGACACGGCATGAACTTATGATTGCCCAATCTGACTGAAACAACATTGTTAATTGAGGCATTAATTGAAGGAAACATGAATTCTGCTCTCTGGCTCTACTGGGTCATTCAAGACAAGACAATGATTCGTGTGGAATGGATTGAATTTGTGATATTCTGGACCTGAACAATGTTCAGCTGCTGTGGTGGGACCTGAAAACATCAGTTCATGCTCACAAACCTTCAAATGTGGCTGCACTAAAGAAGTTCTGTCAAACTTCTCGATAATGAGTCCAACAAAGCAAAATGCTTTTGTCAATCTTCCCTCGACATGAAGATCCTTTTGTAGAAACTTCTTAGTGTCTCTTCGTCCTGATCTGAATTTTGTAGTGTTGTGACCCATTCCCATTCCATGTTTTTTTCTCTTTTGTATATCTTTTACGTTTCAGAAAATCCATTATGACCCACCCATTTCGCTAATGTGGCTTAAAAGTACAAATATTAACAATATATAATAAAAAAATATATTTTCATAAGATATTTTATTTTCATTTCCGCAACGATAAGAATACAATGTATATAATTGCGACTTTTAATAAGATTCTTTTAATTCACATTGTAACTGTATATAAAAAAACAACATTTGTTTGCGGTTAGGTCAGAGGCTTCTTTTTGCGTGAACGTTGTTTTTTTTACAGAAAGGAAGGGAAGTTGATCTAACATCTCTGATGCAATCTTGGTTTTATGTATCCTCTCGTCAATTATCTCCGCACATCTCCAGGTGAAAGAGCTAATGGGAAGAAAAACGGCGAGCCATAAGAAAACACTAATGGGCTCACATAAAAGAACGAATAAAACGTTGCATCAGGGTTACGAATAAATCCTGCTTACCTTTATCTGGGAGCCATCAGCTCACTGGACTAACTGTGCATCTTCTTTTTGATAATTAGCGCGGGCGGCTCTCTTTCAACTATTTTGGCCATCGCAATTTTATTTTATTTTATCAGTTAATCTTTGGATATTTAGCGAGGGAAAAAGAAAACTAATAATACTTCTGAACCAATTACGCAAACATTTATTTTGAAGTTAAGGAATACATCCTGTCACTAATAAGCAAACACTGAGACATTTAGATGTCGAAAATAATTAAAGGGGGTTCACCTTCTGGAAACTAATTGGAAAAAGGCCAAAACTAAAAAAGGAAGAAAGAAAAAAAAAATAACCTTTATGCCGAGAGAAGATGTAGAAATTATTCTATGGTAAACAAATTAGCTAATGAGCCATAATTCCAAGGATGCATTTTTAATACTAGCAGATTCCGGAGTGAACCCGGCTAATTGACACCAGGACTCCGAGTTGCGTATTAAAGGCGAGGCACGGGTAACATATGCGACCGTTAATAAGGTTTAGCGTGTGAAATAACAGCAGTGGTGAGCTCATGAGGGGGGCAATTATGACAAAGCTGTGCTCATCCTTGATAACCGCCCGCCTGTCTCAATCTGGTCGAGCCCCGGGGGAGGGCGGCGAAACTAACAAGAGGAGGCGGGTGGGAGAGGAGAGAGGAGGGAAGGCATCCGCGTAAACAAGCATCTCTGGAGCTTCTGCAAAGGCTAATATTGAGCGTTTGTAACGTAAAGCCATCTGGATCGCCGTTAAACTCGGGCGACTGAAGCTGGAGTCACAGACGCACAGAAACGGGAATGGCTGTGTGTAGAATCGGCGAAGGGCCTCTTTAATATCTGCAGAAAAGGTGCTAAAATCTTAAGGCTGACATTTTTATTTTACACTTCTTGCTCTTTTCACCTCATTCCATCCATAGGCTGGTACCCTGCTGGTTTATGGTACTTCTTTGATGGTACCAATGATGCAACCTTCCCCATTTATCCAGGCTCTGGACCGGCACCAGAAAGGAACTGGGAACTAGAAGGACACCGGATTTCCTTTCACACCCAATGATACAAAATTTGTCAGGGAAATCTGAAGAAGAAAAAGTGTGTGTAAAGGAACAGTAGAAACGTGTCTACACTGCAAAAACAGCCGTGCCAGAAAGAAACCAAATATTCTTGAATGATAATCTTTTATCTGGATGTCAGAGAGGATAGTTGGTTAAATGTGTTTGTTGTTTTTTTTAAAAGAAAAAGCTTAAAACTTTTCTCCCTAGTTTTACATTTTTACAGATTTTTTATAGCCTTCTGTGTCTTATATTTTTTACTATTTTTATTATATGATTTTATTATATTATTGGCTTTTTATAAAGTTCGTTTGAATTTATTTTGAATTATGTTTTAACATGTTTTTACCTTCGCAAGTGTTTTTATTTTTTATCTTCATTTAAATTAAATATATATTCTTTATTACAATACAAATAGAATAATACAAATAGAAGGTATTTTATTATTATTACTATTATTATCATTATTATAATTATTATTATTATCTTTTTTTAATTATTATCATTGTTATTAACATTATTATTAATATCACTATTATTAATATCATTATTATTATTATCATTATTATTATCATTATTAACATTATTATCATTATCATTATTATTATCATCATCATTATTATTTTTTGTTATTATTTTCATTATTGTGTTGAAGTATCAAAAATTAGAAGATAAGAAGATTTATCTTGTCTAGAATTCTTAAAACAAGCAAAAAAATCTCGCTACTGTGACCATAATAGATCTCTAAACTATTCAAAAATGCTCCAATTTAATACAATAATAAGAACGTAACCTTTATTATTCATATTTTATCAGTCATACACAGTACAACAACTAACAAATGAAATTTTGCTGATTACAAGTAATGAAAAGAAATTTGTTTAACATTGATTCACCTCAAATCCTGATTGAGCGGATTTAAAGAATCTATACCTTAAAATTAGGAGGAAAAAAAGAACAAAATTTCTTTTTACAGAATATCCTTATACTCAAAATAAAGATAAAATTTTTGCTCCTCTGCTGGGATATTATGCAAACCATCGTTGTCCCTGGTTACTGGTTCAAACCAGCTCAACATTAGCTGGAATGTCTCATTAAGACTTATTTTGCATGTGAATTTATATAATAACCACACTTAGAGTAGTAAAGGGGGGGCAGTCCGACGTTTTTGGGAAAGAACCGTGGCCTCAGATTTGGAGGTGCAGACTCCTAGTGTGTACCAGTCGCCCCGGTGCCTGTAATGGTGAAATTTACAGAAATCATCACATCATCTGCAAAGAGCAGTATTGCAATTCTAAATTCCCCAAATTGAAATCTCTCCTTATATTTTTTTCTTATATACAGATAATTTGAGATTTGATCCAAATGTAAAGTGCATTATAAATTAAATGTATTATTATTATTATTATTAATTATAAAATGCATTAAATACGTATTTTCAATTCATAATATAACGCCACGATATCTGAGAGAAATCTGATTAAACTACTTTATTGTGATACACAATATTACAATAAGGTAAGTATGGATAAATATAATGTTCTTAGTCTGGATTATAATCGAGCCTAAATCTGGATTATAGATTTAACCTGGATTTAACCTGGATTTTAATCCAGGTTTAATCCAACTCTATAATCTAAGTCTAATAGTCTGAGTCTGGTTAAATCTGATTTAGACTTAATCCAGCCTAAATCTGGATTATAATCCAGACTAAAACCCCAAACGACCTTTGTCTTTGGACAAATCCCACCTGATCTGATCCCTGAGAGTTTATTCTCAATCAGAAAACGCCTAAATGACATCATGATGAAACTTGAAAAACGATGAAAAAGTTTATTTCACTAATTATTTATTTTATACAAATAACATGAAATCAGATTCAACCCCTTAATGTCCTCACCCACACATTTATCCATTTAATATCTAAGATTTAGAAAAAGCGATAAATCATTTGGTCAAGCATTTATTTAGACTTATTTATTTAGACTAAAAATTACAATTATATCATGAAGAAAGTTTGCATTTCATGGAAAAGAACTTTTGTTGAAGAATATGTTTACAAAAATGTTTGACCCTTAAAAGACCTTTTTTTCTCTTGGATTGTGTCAAGAACATAATTCTGTTAAGTAAATCCTCAAATATATAAATATGCCAAAAATTCTCCTTATTGAATAGAACTTTCTCAACAGCCATGGTTAACACCTCCTCACCGGTGGCCTCTTGGAGCTGTGGCGCCCCCAGGGCTCCATCCCTGGCCCCTTACTCTTTAGCATATTTACCTGTATATGCTGACACTGGAAAATGTGGCAAATCCCAGATTATACGTGTCGTAGATGTATTTTTAATGCATATATCATGTCCTTCCCAGTGTTTCTCCCCTGAATAAAATGTTGTTGTTTATGTTTCATTATATGCTTCATGGCAGTTTGTCAGGTGTGCTGGAATAAATATTATATTTCATGAACACACACCATCATTCTGTGGTGCGTGGAGGTGAGATAAGATAAGCACATATACGCAGCATATATAAAATATTGCTACGGTCCGGCGAACAGCTCTGTTGACAGTCCAAACAATCACAGGACCACTAAATCAAGTCCGTCATGCCGTCTCAGGAGTAAACAGGAACATGTGAAATCAATCATGCTGTCTCCGGAGGATGCGGCACCGGGCATAATTTCTAATGCCGCTATAAACTTGGAAGTGTATTGAAAGACTACATTTATTCAAATACTTGAAGCGGTTGATGGTTTTGTCATAAAGCTGGACTTTCTTTGCTGCGTAGCGACTGGAAATATTTTCAGAATTATTGGAGCAGGACCAAAAGAAGGGAGAGGAAACAGGGCCAGGGTTTATTATTCCTCTCAAATGTGAAGAAACTTTCGAATAGACTTCACTCAGTTTCACAAATTAGCTGAGCTCAGATGGGGGCGGCGCGGCGGCGCAGCGGAGCAGTCGCTAGCAAGGTTTCCTCACAGCGAGAAGGTTGTACGTTCAAATCCGTGCGGGGACCCCGGGCCTCTATGTGGATATTACATGTTACCTCCGTGTTTGCTTGAGTTCCCTCCAGGTTCTCCGGCTTCCTCCCACAGTCCAAAAACATGAGGTATTGGTGAACAGATGATTGTGCATGTGAGCAAATTGCAAATTGTCCAAAGCGTAACAATTGTAATGTGAGAAAGGCTCAAGCATATCATATTTTACACTATTAGTTCATATTTTAATCACTAGGAGGAGCTTTTCTTATGAACAAAACGCTGTTTTTCAGGACAGAACCCAAAAGCTATATCATGTATCATTTCCAGATTTTAAACCCCTCTAGATCTTAATGTGAGGAAGAACTGGATAGATTTTTGGCACAGTAGATAGTGGATAGATAGATAGATAGATAGATAGATAGATAGATAGATAGATAGATAGATAGATAGATAGATAGATAGATAGATAGATAGATAGATAGATAGATAGATAGAT